>JACCGJ010010564.1:0-61588 GCA_013407085.1 Atriophallophorus winterbourni | reverse complement strand
GTAGAGCACGACGTCAAACAATGGCGCGACATTGCGTGTTCTCTCGATATTTCTAATGCTGTTGTTGTGGACACTTTTCGAGTTCCTTTTTCGCCTAAATATAAGGGGGATGGACCGAAACCTCTGAAGATTACGTTCTTGACCAGCGCTATGGCTGAAATAGTAAGGTCGGAATGGACAAAAAAGAAACGAACACTACCCAAGGATGTTAGACTTAGCCCACCCAAACCAATGAGTGAGACATACTCGCGACAGGGGGCGGTAGACGGTAGCATTCCCACCGAAACGGAAGAAATCAATACATCAAAAAACGTAGTGGGTCCGGCTCAAACCGAGTCGGACTGAATACATCATACACGGAACAACATGTTGATTCAAACTGTTGGAGCGAAATAACTAGCCCACAAGTTACACCCTCACGAGCACTTACTGTTAAGCCTGATCTGGCATCTCATCGTCCTACCCCTTACCTCATATCACCCGATTCATCACTACACCGAGTCATGTCGATCAAATGTATATATACTAATGCTCAATGTTTAGTCAACAAGCTGGCAGAACTCATTGATATCTGTGTAGAACAGTCCCCTGACCTTATTGCTGTGACGGAAACCTGGTATCAGCCCAGTATGACGGACAGTGAACTCTCAATCCCTAATATGACACTTTTTCGTCATGACCGGGATGGCCCGGGAGGCGGCGTTGCATTGTATTATCACAAGCGCTTCAATGTTAATATCATTGCAGATACTGATCTTTCACTCACAGACACGCTGTGGTGTTCACTTGACCTGGAATCTGGTGAGAGCTGTACAATTGGGGTTATATATCGCTCACCAACTTCGAGCGTGGATCATAATGATGTGTTAGTTGAAAGACTTCAGCGCATCAGCGCTCGGCCACATGCTCAAATATTGATTATGGGGGATTTCAACCTCCCGCAGCTATACTCGAGAAATCAACACCCAATTACCTCACTGGAACACAAATTTCAAGAAGTATTAGATCTAGTCCCCCTGTACAATCACGTTTGCAACCACACACGAATGCGAGGGACAGACCGGCCCTCTGTTTTGGACCTAGTTTTGACTTCCAACGAATCAGCTATTGAATTAGTACACTATGAAGCTCCATTGGGACGGAGTGACCATGTAATGCTCGTGTTCGATTATGTCTGCAGTGCATCGAGACACAGTGACGAATCTAAAATCATCCGTAAAATCGACTTTTGGAGACTCAAACAAGCACTTTGTGAGCTGAATGATGTTCAACTTGATTCTAGTGACTCAAATACACATTATAACTCTCTGATAAACTACCTTCAGATGCAAATCCAGTCGAAATCTCGATATATTCAGAAAAAAGATGTCCACACCCTCCGTTTCTCTGTTCGCAGCAGAACTAGAAAATGGATTTCATTGAAAAGGCGTGCTTGGGTTACTCATTGCAATAAGGTCACCCCTACATCTTGGCTACAATTTTGCAGAATACGTAACAGAGTCACCACCCTAATTCGGCAGGACAAAAAACAGTACCAGCAACATATGGTGGAACGAATGGGAGCGAATCCGAAACTATTGTACAAAATTGTGAATGACAGAACCAAAGTTAAACCAGGTGTTTTCCCGATCATGACAGAAGAAGGTTTGACTGTCACAGTCCAAGAGACGGCGGATGCGCTTGCGTGCTTTTACTCTCAAGTCTACTGCCCTAAAAAGCAATTATTGTATCATGAATTATCAAACACTGTAGAACCACTAACTGAGCCCGTGATCGATCAACTGGTGGTAGAGCGACATTTACGTAGATTGAATACAAAGAAATCTCCCGGGGAGGACAATATTACCCCAGCGATTCTTCATGTGTGTTATAGAGAGCTTTCAAATAGCTTAGCGGCGGTTTTCATCCAGAGTCTTGGTGAAGGTTGTGTACCTTTGGCTCGGAAAGCGGGTGTGGTAACACCAATTTATAAAGGTGGCAGTCGTTCTGACGCAGCAAATTACAGACCTGTAACGATGCTACCATGTATTTTAAAAATTATGGAGAGCATTATATCTGAATGTATTGTGGGTCAGCTTGAAGCACGACGTCTTTTGTCAGCAGCACAACACGGGTTCCGCCGGACCAGATCTTGTCTTTCGAATTTACTGATCACACTAAATGATTGGACGATGTCGCTCAATCAAGGCTATACGGTACATGCTCGTTATATTGATATTTCAAAGGCTTTTGACAAGGTCGACCACAGCTTGCTCCTGCAAAAGCTAGTGCGATATGGAATAACAGGTAACTTACTATCGTGGCTAACAGATTATCTGACCGATCGGCACGTGCGAGTTCGCATTGACGGAGTATTGTCGAAAAGTATCGATGTCACGAGCGGGGTGCCTCAAGGTTCAGTGCTCGGACCTATTATTTTCCTGTTATATATAAATGATATAACTGAAATAGTGCGATGCAAGCTCGTTCTTTTTGCAGATGACATTAAAATATGGAAGCAAATCCGATCTAATGAAGATTGTTTAATGCTGCAAAACGACTTGGATGTTCTGTATCGCTGGTCTCTAGAGAATCAAATGCCTTTCAGCCTACGTAAATGTCATATGTTACAGCTTGGCCGTAACTGCGAATATACATACCATCTAGGCCACGATATCCTAAATTGGACCACCACTGAAAATGACCTCGGAATTTGGATTACTAATAACCTGAAACCGAATATGCATTGTAGAAAAGTGTTTAATCGGGCATGTGGTATATTAGGAATCCTGATAAGAATTTTTGGACGGTTCTCGTCCAAAACAATTCCTCGTATTTTAAATACTTACATCCATCCAACGATGGATTATTTGATCCCAGCCTGGGCACCGTGGTTGCGTAAAGACTTCGAGATCCTGGATCGAATATACCACAAAGCTACAAAGTTAGTTGAAGGGATGCAGCGGGTCCCGTATCAAGAGCGAATGGCCATCCTTGGTTTGCGTGATTTTACACGAAGACGAATAAGGATCGACCTGATTCTGGCTTACAAGATACTGCGGATCGAAAACCATCCGCTTAGCGAACTAATAAATGTAAACTCCCCTCGAAATACACGCAGTCACTCGTGTTGCCTCGAAATAGCGCACTCAAGACTTGATTGTCGTCGCTATTTCTTCTCTGTGCGTATCTGCTTTCTATGGAATGCGCTACCGCAAGATGTGAATGCAACGACAATTGATGTTTTCAAATCGAAATTGGATGCATACGTCAAACAAAACCCTGAATTTGGCCCGGTGTATTGAAGCAACATGAACCCAGAAAAATATTAACAATGTGATTTTGATTAAATTTTTCTTTTTGCAATAGTTGTCATCCAATGGTACGTGTAAAGCATTAGCTTTTTATCACCATAAAATCTTGATTCTTGATTCTTGAAAGGTGTCATCCTTAGCGATTGCATAAATACGAATATAAATGCAGCCCACTCTGCATCGAATGATGTCCAGATTGATGAATCACAAAATGAACCTTCAGCCGTTCTTTTATTTTGACCCGCTATGTATTTTGTAGTCTATAATATATCTTTCGGTTGACCAAACAAAAAGAACTGAAAGAACGAACTGATCGGTGATCGGTGCTTCGAGACCTTACTCCAATTCATTCGCGCGAATGTCTTGCGTTCGTAGTGTTTGGCATTCAGTCCATACGAGTAGCGGTTGGTTTTCGTTTGTTGCAGTTTTTGCAGCCGTCGATACTGATCTACATATTGCTAGCTCCATCGTTAACCTATTGCGTTCAGTCGTTCAGGACCATATTAGGTAGTTTATTTTACGGTAACACGTGACGGTCAACCTTCTACCTTTTTAAGTGGCTCGCATGGAATGACTTCTATTAAAAATAACAAATTTTGTACTTTTCGGAATGCATCTGAAAATGTTTTTTCATCACATCCAAAATTGGGCATTCTTTATAATACATTGGGTGGCAATGGTGTCCACACTTGAGATTATATTTCACTGAGGGAGCAGTATTTTGTTAATGTTTAGACCAAAAACTTGCAAACCAAGCAGATGCTTTAGGGCTGGGATTTGCTATTCTGCGGTATTTTGCATTTCATAGGATTAAATTTTAACTTATTCGCAAGAGACGATCGGTTTAAGTTGAACCGATCCTGGTATAATTGCATACAGTCGACGATTCGCGTAACACGTAATAACAAATTACACACGATATGTTGTCCGTCTAATTCATATATAGAAGAAAGAGCGGAAGTCGTAACACTGAAACTCTCGGAACTCCATTCGTAATGTCTATTACTCTAAAAAGTTGCGTGAAACGCGAAATGCAAGTGTCTTTCATTAAGGTACAACCTTTTCAAATTCGACAGCATTATCGTTATTCCATAAGCTCCAAGTTATTTGATCAATATATCATGATCTACTTCACAACCTTCGGATTCGGTTAGCACAGATAAATTTTGGATGAGTTGTTGTGAGTACAAAACCTCTGTGTTTTCACATAACAAGCATTTAAATCACATGTAAGCCCCTTATTACCGGTTTCCCGATGTTGATATTCTAAATAGAAACGTTCGCAAACGTGATTACTTTGTTCAAACCCTTTCGCTTAATTTCATTTAAAAATGTACTAGTTGCTCGTAAGAACGTTAAAATTATTTGCAATAATATTACTTTGCAATGACTGTTAAGATAAAGCTTCGGTTTCTGTTTCTTTACTGTTTCAATGTTTGCGAATCCAGATCATGCTGACTCATTCTGATTAGTACAAAACACAAGAGTTCCGACGTGATGTGTGAGTGTATGTGATGGAAATGCACGCAAATAAGGAGTTTGCTCCAAGCCCATAAGTGTTGACTCCGTCTACTTATAGGTTTTGACACAATGGTTTAAACACTTCGGTCATGCTTAATTTATCCAACAGTGTTTCAATGTAAGGAATTTTTTCCTCGACTGCTTCAAAAAGGCGGATTTTGCTCATACTGGCTTAATATGTCGAGTACTAACAGCAGTAAATCGGCTACTAAACTCCGTGATCATATGAAGAAGCAAGTGTTTTGTGAATGACGCTATTGATTTTTAATAGAGTACTTTTGTAAGATCGATCGTTCAATTATTTTCACCAGCTTTGTTTTTTTGTAAACTATTATATATCTTTCGTTTTAACAAACCACTATAGTATTTACAACCCATTAGTATTACTCGTGGCATTTTATTAGACAGTATCCTATCTGTTAAATTGTACCTATCGTTATTGTAACGTTTGTCGAACTTTCGAGTTTTGTAATTCATTGCGAAGCGGAATAATTGACGTTTGAAATTTTTATTGCATATTTGTTTCCTTCCAATCGTAATTTGCGCATCTAACATATCGTCTTGTCTATATCTTGGTGGGCTTGAACGACTAACTAAACCGTAAAAAAACATATTGTTGTTTGTCCTGAGATGTTTAAACATTCATTCAAATTTCTTTTGATAGATTGTGGCGTGTACAACTAATATGTCAGGAATCGGTAGAGGTATTGATAGGGAACGTTAGTTTCTGTAATATCTAACGCTTCGGAACTCATTGTGACCTTATTATACAAGAAAATGTTTAATATGGTAAATGTTTTAAATATAGCGCAACACGGTGTTCGAAGATACCAATCTTAGTTAGCTAACTTTTTTACAAATTTAAATGAATGAACCAAGAAACTAGATGCAGGTGATTCTGAACATGATTTCTACAACGATATTTCCAAATCATTTGAGGAAGTAGATCATGATCGATTGATCAAATAACTAGAAGATATTGGAATAACGGTGATGCTCCCGAATTAGCAAAGGTTGTACATCACTAAAAGCAACTTGCATTTCACGGTTCCCGCAAATTTTGGAGGATAATAGACATTACGAATGGAGTTCCGAGAGGCTCAGTGTTACGACTCCCGCTCTTTCTTCTACGAATGAACTAGACGGAACACATATCACGTGTAATTTGATATTATCCATCGATGACAATACATTGTGGAAACGTGGTACGAATGTATGCCATTACACTAGGATCGGTTCAACTTATACTTTCGTCCCTGGCTAATGAGTTGTCATTTAATCCCAAGAAATGTAAAATGCCGCCGAATAGAAAGTCCAAGTACCATCGTATCTGCTTGGTTCGCAATTATTTTGGTCTAGACTCTATCAAAAAACAGTGCTTCTGAGTGAAATTTAAACTCAAGTGTGGACAGTATTGCCACCAAATGCATATTAAAATATGCTCCATTTTGGTTCTGATAAGAAGCATTATCAGCATTACTCCAGATGCTCAATAGAAATGTGCGACCTCTTTAAAATAGTCAACACTATTAAATCCATTGGTATGAAGGGATATTGAACTCCTCCACAACTTTTCAAAATGGTACACCACAATTGACAATATGTTTTAGGATGTATCTTTTCAACGAGCATATGTCCAATGTAAAATCACAAGATGTTATGCCAGGAGATATACCGATGATCTTATGCTGTCATTCAAAATTATTCAAATTAAAATTCATCCTCCAATTCATTTATTAAATCCCAAGGAACTTACTCCATCACACACTTAGAATCGGTTGTGTTTCATATTGAAGATCGATAAATAAACAACGAACAATGCTGTTTGTCACTATTAACTTTTGGGAGGTTATATCTGATTTTCCCATGTACCTCGCTATCATGCAATGCATTTAAAGCTAATTGTTTTGTTTTGCCGTAAGATTCGAGAATACAGATACATTTTATTGAAGTCCGCTTGATCGGTCAAGTTCGGCCAAAAAAGCAGTGCATAGTTAGGAAATGAAGTGGACCGGTTTACACGAAATCGATGATGAAATCAGATCAAAGTGACAATCTGGGGCAGACATGCTGCCAACAGTATTTGCTTACTCAACATAGTCGCGTGTTGTGTTTCATTATCAGTCGTGTAATAATCACGTTTGACCAAAACGCGTTCTCTTGTTTTATGAAATCAATGGATTAGCGTAATCGTGGTTGAAACGTTTTACCGAAATCAATCTTTGATAGGACGTGTTGCAATACACCGAGATTTGACTGAATTGCAGTTTGATCATGCTTCAAGTTAAGCGGAAAATAAAGTGAAATATTAAGCTTCTCGTGCGTATAATTCGTAGCGTCCTTAACCGAAGGTCTAGAATCAGTCTGTTATCAAAAATGTGTGTTGTTTACCAAGCACCAAAACTCTCTGTTTTACTCCACGAATGCGAAACCTGATTCCTGAAATCAGAACATATACACTCGGTTAACGTGTTTGTTGATTGATACAATAGGAGAATCCTAATATATTGTGCTGATCACATCAACATTTCATGCACACCACTACCGGTTTCTGAATGTCTGTTTCTGTTTCTGTCATCATGTGGAAACAGTAAGATCCGGCTCAAGCTAATCCTAAGTTTCCGATATTCAAATGCGTTATTTACGCTGCTGTTAACACACGATGTAGTGACACAGATTTACTATCTGTCTCATTTCAACAGCAAAGACAGCAGTGGTAGGGTTCCATCTTCCGAAAGTCAATACTAGTAATGTTCTAACTTCTATCAGACTGCAGATGCGTGATATTTTTCCCTGGAATCTTCCGATTGCTGTGTAACTTATTTCCTGGCATCCGTAGAATACACTTTTTGTTGATGTTCATTCATTGGTGAGTTGAATGCGCAAATTCAACTGCACATAAAACGTACAAAATCAATGAAAGAATTCCGGTTGGTTGCGAGAGAAAATGTCTACTTATAAATCAGTCTGATTATAATGCTGACGAATATCGCATATATCAAACTACTAGCACGATGACATATTCAGCCATTGCTTGTACGCTGCTTGTGTGTAGCACATTGTTTTCGGTGCAAGGTGAGTTCGAATTCTCATGTCGTTCTTATAATGGTTTCAACGGCTATCTTATACATTTTGAGTTCAAAGCAGCAACAAATGCAACTTTATTCGTTTTCCTCATTGCAGATGGATCTGTTTCATTTACGGAAAATACAAGAGTACTAAATCGAAGGTAAGAAAGTGGTTTACAGATTTCTCATTGCCAGAGAACTATTCCTTTTCTGTGTGGAGGCGGAGAGAGTGGAGAGTATGAACCCTGGTTAGTATCCATTTCTGAAGGATAACGATCGCGAACTTTCCTTTTCTGTGTGACAGGATTTGTAGATTCTATGAAACAAAGCTGCCGCCGTGTAGGTTTAATTTTTTAATCCTTCACGTAATGGATACGCTATGGTGGATGGTGCACTACGGAATATACATTTTTTGGAGGAATATGCACATCCATCTATTTTTTCGCGTCAAAATACTGTGCTTAATTTTTAATTAATGAATAAACGCAATTTGAAATAACTGTTGGATATTATTCTATGCATGAGGCTAAAAATGTTGGATTCGGCTTATCAAACATAGCCAAGATCAAAATAATGTTAGCGACTCAATTCTTGGTTTGGTTTTCTAGGAAAATGTTGCACCGTTTCACTTATAAGCTGAGTGTCATATGGTATCTTTTTGTTCTCGGTGGTATATATTTTATAAGCTTCCAGAGAACTTGATAATAAGATAAATGAACTCAAATCATTGACTCGGTGCACAGCAAATCAATTACAGTGGAACTGAATCGCTGATCACGAATTCTATAATTGCTAAACACTCGTTAAACAAGTTTCAGGGTTAAGCTTGTAAAGTAGAACAGAATAAACGATACATGGAATGAACTCACGATGTGATGTTTGGATAAAAGATTCCTAGCAAAATGCGAAAAACAAAGAGAATGATGTTGATATCGTCACAATCTGGCATCCGGTTCTGTGTGGGATAAACAGTAACACGCGTGATCATTCGTATGTATGATTATTAATTACAGAGTCAAGTGGATCGGACGGCGGATGTCAATTACAGATGGACACAGTGAAAACAATTGAGTGATTACACTCCCCGTTGGCTAAGAGGAGTCAAACGCATGGAAATGAGATGCGGGTCAGTGTAAAGCAATGCAAATAGGAATGTTGTATGCAGGGAAAAATAAGATAGTTCATTTTCTCGGTAAAATCAAATGTATAATAACTGGAGTTTACCCTGAACTACGTAGGTTAGAATTCACGACAAAAACAGTTGGTCATTATAAATTTTAACTGCTTTTGATAAATAAATATGAATTAAGTTAACGGAGTTGCAAGAATTCAGAAGCTCAGACCATGCTTTTATACTAACAGCTAGTTTATCACGATAGATCGTTTTTCGCGAATGCATGCTGTGATTCATAGATTCGGTTAGTGATCTCAAAGTGTTTCCGCAAGCATCAGCTATGGTGGACTGCATTGATTTAGAGAGCACAGGTGCGAAATCTAGTGGGCGATAGATTCTCATATTTTTTGTTTCACCTCCCTTGTAGGGCAGACAAATCAGGGAATTTTTAATTATTTTTTACATTAAGCTCTGTTTGAACATTATCTTGAACACGCCAGACGTCGGTATTTCCACCTCGGAATACACATTTTGCATATGTTTGTGGTGAATATTTTGTATTCTAGTTTTAGTCATTGTCAATAATTTTTTAATATCGTGTAGAGGGAGATTCCCCTTCGTAAATAATAGGCACGGGCTGCTGGTGTTAGATTTTGAGAAACTTCCGATGTGTTAACAATTTTTACAGTACTTAAGCAAATTATTTTTGAAAGCGTTTGCACAATCTGTCGCTAAGCCTGTAGGATAGGTCAATAGGAGAGTTCATATTATAGCACTTTGGATGTTGTCGAGGTGCATGTACAAATTATTTGGGATTCATAACAAATGATATTTGGAGAATATGTCGTTCTTACTTGTGACAAGTTATCCGTGCAAAAGCCATCTCACTATTCACAAAGTGGATCAAGACGGTCCATATTGGAAGTACCGGAGTCGACAATCGCTCTAACTTGAGCTCATCATCAATGCATAACCTCCGCTTCGTTGGTCGGATTCGAACCGCAAGCATCAACATTGTTGTCCCACGTCTTGACGACATGGGCTAACGTCCAGCGTTTTATCAATCGCAGTTAAGTGATTATAAACTGATTTTAGACGGTATATTTAAGTAGCTGTTTTTGCCTGACCAGTCCAGATGGAGCCAGCAACATCTGTTGTTTGTCGTCGAACCGCAGAGATCTCCGTGCCAGTTAATTCCAACGGATACAGTGTATGCTAACACCAAAAAGATCTGATGAGCATTGTTGTTTTAACCATATTGATAGAATAAGTTGTTTAAATTTGTGACTATTCATCCATGTCAAGCACATCGAACTATACACAAATTTGCTCACGACGGTCCATAATGGAAGCAATGGACTCGCGTTTCGCTCATATTTGAGCTCAACAGAAGTTCACACCATCCGCTTCGGGTGTGATTCGAACCACATTTTGATGATGACAGACAAACATTCTTCTTAATGATGAGACGTGATGGATCTTCCAAGTAGTTAAACCAGGCCGCGTGAATTTGACACATTATGTGTACTGCTCCTCAAGGGCTATTTATACGCTGTCTGTTGCTTATGATTATCAATTTTAGTGACAAATCCATGAGAAAACGGAGTTATTATTAAAACTTTCCCTTTTTAAACTGATGGGAGTTCTAAGAAATGACATATATCTGCAGTGATAAGCGCTCAAAAATATTCATAGTTCTTAGTTATATATGATGGTTGCTGATTTTCCTTTAATATTATGAGGTTGACGGTAGACGAGGTATGTTCTAATCAAAATCTAGTTGGTTGTAGTACAATGTTGTAAAGTGAGGTATAGGTTTATTTTTCTTGCATTAAGCCTTTAGAGGAATCAGTACTCGGAATGTGTGTGAAAAGTGTCGGTTCTTTAAAATCAACTAATGTGAGCAAATGTGGGAAATATGAGCTTAATAACATGTATTGAATTAGGATGACCATTGTCATCGGCAGATATTGAATAATTTGGCAATACATTAGTGCTAAGCGTCGCCTATGGTTATCACGCAAGCAATACAATAAATATGATATATCTAACTAAAAGGGAGCAAAGTATATTAAATTGATGGTTATAAGTAAGTAGAGGAGGACCTTACCACCAAGAGTTTCACGATGTTTCTGTAAATCATCATGTGTGAGATGTTGAGTTCAGTGTCCTGTAGGGAACTACTCATCCAGGGTTCCAATCACTACAATCGAATCCTTAATCGCTGCAGTCAGAAGTGAATAAAATTAAGAACATTTGCCCACGAAGACGTGAGCATAGTTGTAACAGCCAGATAAAGGTTTCATTTTTGAGGAAGATGAATATCTCATAGTATTGGATTCGCAGACCAGAAATTGATCGTTAGGTCCAAAGTTTCATTTAGTGTGCACATGGTTCACTGGTTGCCGAAATCATCTCGTGAAGAGTCAAATTCGTGCGCTTCATTTCGTATACAGCTCGAATAAGATTGTAAGGAGGTGCCAATCTTCAGCAGTGGTACTAGGCCTTTTTTATGCGATCCCTCATTTCATCCGTACGGAGTGCTATTTTGAAAGGGAATGGCTGTTGCGATTCCATTTTTGGCTTAAGGCACATAGCACGATTCATTAATATTCGTTATGAACATGAAACCTCTTGTACAAATCTCCATTCCCTGCAGTCGTGTTGCAACGGATTACTGGATTCTTCTTCTTTCGAACTGGGTACACCATGCACGACAAATACCCGGCGATTTTTGCATCGTTTTTCTGATTCCGGATTATCACAACGAATCTGTCATTCTTTTCACGGAACATAGGAAATTATAGGCAGAGCGGAACTTCCCACAACGAAGAGAGATGAGGCGAGAACGATATGTTCAAAACAATTTACAGGCGTCAGTACTGCTCGCGGTAACCTTGGTATGTTCGCACGAGGTGAGTTCGTGTGTCTATTTAATCGGATCAATGACGTAGGTTTGGCTGTGATGCCAAGGCTTTGGCAAATATGATTCTATTGATTCATGTCATCTGCATCACCGGAAGAAAGCGATAAGGATTTTGATTCAATGATTTTGATGCAAATTAACGTTATATTTTCGATTTGTTTCTCATAAACAATCCTCTTGTTTAAACCCTCCTCTCCTAGTTCATACAAATCATTCGATAATATAACCTTCCTTTCAAACACACGCAACCTACGACGGGTTTCGTAATATTGGCACTCATTTGTAAGGGACAGTAGGATCAAGATCCGCATGCGCTCGAATCAGTGAAAGAAAGTTAAACTAGTGGCGCTTGTATGCCAATTTTGGATAACGTTGTTACGACCACCCTATTCAATCACATGAGCACAATCATCTTTGCTTTTGGTATTTTACGCCTAATCATGAGTAGTACGTTCTGAATATTCAAGCAGCAATCATTATTTACAAGCACTGAACACGAAATATCAATTCCCTGATTTTCTTAGCTGATTTGAGTTCAAGGAAATCCCCTTGATTTGCAGTAGTAAGAGGTCGAAGCAAGTGTCAACCTGACCTACTGTGCAGTCGCATTTTTTGTTGCTCTGACACTTCTGCTCATATCTTCGCCGAATCTGCTTGGATTTCTCTCATTCCAAGAATTCTGTGCTACTTTCGATCATATCTATCGGAATTTATTTGTTTTGCTCTTGTCAACGGATTAGCAGCAAAGTTATCATATCGGCGTAAATTTCACAGTTTGCTCACGCGCGCAAACTTTTTTCAATCGCTAACTATTCTACGGTTTTTGCTATCATTGCAAAGATCGCGTCGAGCTACGAATTTTGATACTTATTCCTGTGTTCTCCCTTGTGTATTTAACGAGTTATATTGGATTATTTGCAACATGACCAAATCACGTGTTTCAAAACAGTCACCTCGACCCGTCGAACAAAAACCCGTCACACAGCCGAACAACCCAATTCAGGCTACTAACATGTTTCACCGCATCACGAGAACCAACATACGGACTGAAAAATCGATCGATCAAACAGCGACATCGGACCAACTTGACCTCATTGCTAAGGGCCTGGATCCGGCGAACGCAACAATGGTCACGGCCGGCCCAGCTGATTGGACGAATCCCGACACGCAGAATTGTCCCGAAGTCACGTGCAAAGCATGCGAACAACCGGTGAGTCCCATGGCGCGTAAAGTAATAACGTGTTTTCTGTGTATGGGTAAAATCCATGGTAAATGCGACCGTACTTTAGCCCCTGACTCGATAGTATTATTGAATAATGAAATGGTTCCAGGTGCATGCTATGTCTGTGTTCGTTGCAGAGCTAAATCATTGCACTATAACGATACTTTTGGATCCAAAATAGAAAATAGAATGGCCGGTTTGGAGTTGGGCCTTCGACGTGTGGAAGAAATGTTGGTAAATCATGTGAGTACGAAAGTGATCACTGATGTAAACCATCATATCAATACATCGATTTCGGGACCACCATTGAAGGAATCTAAGACTAAGGCTACTCGTGTGCCAAAAAAGCAAAAAAGCAGGGTTATTCCCGTTTTGGAATCAGCTAAAACGACCACAGAAGTAGGAAATTCTTACAGAGATATGCTGTTACGGTCGACCTCAGCTGTACACTCCAAAACTGTTGTACCCGACTCACAAAGTCAAGCCACAAAGGTTTTTCATTCTAAAACGCCTGACTTTCCGATACGAAAAAAGAACACCCCATACATGCTGAACGTGATATGTACGAATGTCAGCGAGTCCCAGGAAAGCCTGTTTGATAGCAAACAGAAACATGATGTCGATAAATGGTCTGAACTTTGTCACCTAATGAAAATTGAACATGTAAACGCAGAAAAGGTGACTCGTCTAACCCGCCATTCATCTTCACCTCATATTGGTCAACCTCGCTTGCTCAAGGTAACACTAAAATGCGAGGCTGATATCGAGAACGTATTGCTGAATGCATACCTACTCAAGTCAGATTCCGACTCCAACTGCCGCATATATCCCGATGTACCATGGTGGGAAAGGAAGGGCAGCTTGAACGACAGGGAACAAATGGTATCGCGAAGTATAGTTCTACTTGGTGTACCAGAAAATACTTCTAAAGCATCGAATCAGGAAACGGTAGAGCACGACGTCAAACAATGGCGCTACATTGCGTGTTCTCTCGATATTTCTAATGCCGTTGTTGTGGACACTTTTCGAGTTCCTTTTTCGCCAAAATACAAGGGGGATGGACCGAAACCTCTGAAGATTACGTTCTTGACCAGCGCTATGGCTGAAATAGTAAGGTCGGAATGGACAAAAAAGAAACGAACACTACCCAAGGATGTTAGACTTAGCCCACCCAAACCAATGAGTGAGACACACTCGCGGCGGGGGGCGGTAGACGGTAGCATTCCCACCGAAACGGAAGCAATCAATACATCAAAAAACGTAGTGGGTCCGGCTCAAACCGAGTCGGACCGAATACATCATACACGGAACAACATGTTGATTCAAACTGTTGGAGCGCAATAACTAGCCCACAAGTTACACCCTCACGAGCACTTACTGTTAAGCCTGATCTGGCATCTCATCGTCCTACCCCTTACCTCATATCACCCGATTCATCACTACACCGAGTCATATCGATCAAATGTATATATACTAATGCTCAATGTTTAGTCAACAAGCTGGCAGAACTCATTGATATCTGTGTAGAACAGTCCCCTGACCTTATTGCTGTGACGGAAACCTGGTATCAGCCCAGTATGACGGACAGTGAACTCTCAATCCCTAATATGACACTTTTTCGTCATGACCGTGATGGCCCGGGAGGCGGCGTTGCATTGTATTATCACAAGCGCTTCAATGTTAATATCATTGCAGATACTGATCTTTCACTCACAGACACGCTGTGGTGTTCACTTGACCTGGAATCTGGTGAGAGCTGTACAATTGGGGTTATATATCGCTCACCAACTTCGACCGTCGATCATAATGATGTGTTAGTTGAAAGACTTCAGCGCATCAGCGCTCGGCCACATGCTCAAATATTGATTATGGGGGATTTCAACCTCCCGCAGCTATACTCGAGAAATCAACACCCAATTACCTCACTGGAACACAAATTTCAAGAAGTATTAGATCTAGTCCCCATGTACAATCACGCTTGCAACCACACACGAATGCGAGGGTAAGACCGGCCCTCTGTTTAGGACCTAGTTTTGACTTCCAACGAATCAGCTATTGAATTACTACACTATGAAGCTCCATTGGGACGGAGTGACCATGTGATGCTCGTGTTCGATTATGTCTGCAGTGCATCGAGACACAGTGACGAATCTAAAATCATCCGTAAAGTCGACTTTTGGAGACTCAAAGAAGCACTTTGTGAGCTGAATGATGTTCAACTTGATTCTAGTGACTCAAATACACATTATAACTCTCTGATAAACTACCTTCAGATGCAAATCCAGTCGAAATCTCGATATATTCAGAGGAAAGATGTCCACACCCTCCGTTTCTCTGTTCGCAGCAGAACTAGAAAATGGATTTCATTGAAAAGGCGTGCTTGGGTTACTCATTGCAATAACGTCACCCCTACATCTTGGCTACAATTTTGCAGAATACGTAACAGAGTCACCACCCTAATTCGGCAGGACAAAAAACAGTACCAGCAACATATGGTGGAACGAATGGAAGCGAATCCGAAACTATTGTACAAAATTGTGAATGACAGAACCAAAGTTAAACCAGGTGTTTTCCCGATCATGACAGAAGAAGGTTTGACTGTCACAGTCCAAGAGACGGCGGATGCGCTTGCGTGCTTTTACTCTCAAGTCTACTGCCCTAAAAAGCAATTATTGCATCATGAATTATCAAACACTGTAGAACCACTAACTGAGCCCGTGATCGATCAACTGGTGGTAGAGCGACATTTACGTCGATTGAATACAAAGAAATCTCCCGGGGAGGACAATATTACCCCAGCGATTCTTCATGTGTGTTATAGAGAGCTTTCAAATAGCTTAGCGGCGGTTTTCATCCAGAGTCTTCGTGAAGGTTGTGTACCTTTGGCTTGGAAAGCGGGTGTGGTAACACCAATTTATAAAGGTGGCAGTCGTCTGACGCAGCAAATTACAGACCTGTAACGATGCTACCATGTATTTTAAAAATTATGGAGCGCATTATATCTGAATGTATTGTGGGTCAGCTTGAAGCACGACGTCTTTTTTCAGCAGCACAACACGGGTTCCGCCGGACCAGATCTTGTCTTTCGAATTTACTGATCACACTAAATGATTGGACGATGTCGCTCGATCAAGGCTATACGGTACATGCTTGTTATATTGATATTTCAAAGGCTTTTGACAAGGTCGACCACAGCTTGCTCCTGCAAAAGCTAGTGCGATATGGAATAACAGGTAACTTACTATCGTGGCTAACAGATTATCTGACCGATCGGCACGTGCGAGTTCGCATTGACGGAGTATTGTCGAAAAGTATCGATGTCACGAGCGGGGTGCCTCAAGGTTCAGTGCTCGGACCTATTCTTTTCCTGTTATATATAAATGATATAACTGAAATAGTGCGATGCAAGCTCGTTCTTTTTGCAGATGACATTAAAATATGGAAGCAAATCCGATCTAATGAAGATTGTTTAATGCTGCAAAACGACTTGGATGTTCTGTATCGCTGGTCTCTAGAGAATCAAATGCCTTTCAGCCTACGTAAATGTCATATGTTACAGCTTGGCCGTAACTGCGAATATACATACCATCTAGGCCACGATATCCTAAATTGGACCACCACTGAAAAGGACCTCGGAATTTGGATTACTAATAACCTGAAACCGAATATGCATTGTAGAAAAGTGTTTAATCGGGCATGTGGTATATTAGGAATCCTGAGAAGAATTTTCGGACGGTTCTCGTCCAAAACAATTCCTCGTATTTTAAATACTTACATCCATCCAACGATGGATTATTTGATCCCAGCCTGGGCACCGTGGTTGCGCAAAGACATCGAGATCCTGGATCGAATATACCACAAAGCTACAAAGTTAGTTGAAGGGATGCAGCGGGTCCCGTATCAAGAGCGAATGGCCATCCTTGGTTTGCGTGATTTTACACGAAGACGAATGAGGATCGACCTGATTCTGGCTTACAAGATACTGCGGATCGAAAACCATCCGCTTAGCGAACTAATAAATGTAAACTCCCCTCGAAATACACGCAGTCACTCGTGTTGCCTCGAAATAGCGCACTCAAGACTTGATTGTCGTCGCTATTTCTTCTCTGTGCGTATCTGCTTTCTATGGAATGCGCTACCGCAAGATGTTGTGAATGCAACGACAATTGGTGTTTTCAAATCGAAATTGGATGCATACGTCAAACAAAACCCTGAATTTGGCCCGGTGTATTGAAGCATCATGAACCCAGAAAAATATTAACAATGTGATTTTGATTAAATTTTTCTTTTTGCAATAGTTGTCATCCAATGGTACATGTAAAGCATTAGCTTTTTATCACCATAAAATCTTGATTCTTGATCTTGATTCTTGATTCTTGATTCAAGTCATAGTTCTCAGTTGTATACGTTCGTTGAGTATTTCTTGCTGGTTCGCATTGATAAGTATAATCAAATGTCATGACAACATATTCACTGAATCCGAGTGGAGCTGCATAGGAAACAGATTCTATCATGAGTTCTTCGTTTGTAAGTATGAAGTCCAGGCTAGATGGGGTTTGTTCAGATCGAAATCGGGTTGGTTATTGCACATGGTTGTAAAGAGGGTTGCAAGTCATTATTTCTTGAAAAAAGCTTCTGAATAAATCGGTAATGTGTGTTGCAAGGGTCGGTACATTAAAATCACCGAGGAGGAGCAAATGTGAATATGTGAGCTTCAATGCAAAACGTATTGCATTAGAAAGAACAGTGTCAGCGCAGAAGATGAAGAATAAGGTCGATAAATCAATGCTAAGAGGCACTTACGTTTATCATGTAAGTCAAAAGAGCAAGACAATTTATCTGGGATATCTAACTCAGGGGAGAGAAGTATAGTGCAGTTGATGCTTTCATGTAAGTAGAGGAGGACACCGCCATCTTTTGTTGCTCAATGTTTTTTGTAAATCATCATATGAGGAATTTTATGTTCAGAGTCGTGTATAGAATTACACAACCAGGTTTCTGTCACTGCAATCAAATCCCAAGACGCCACGGTCGCACGTGAATACAGTTCAGTGAACTTGCCCAGAAAGCTCTGAGCATTGTTGTAACAGCATGATAGTGATTTGATTTTTGTTGACGATGAAGAGCTCATAGTAGTGGATTCGCCGACACAGAATTAGTCAACTGCTCCACGTTTTTTTGTCTCAGGTGCATTTGATTGACTTGGTAGCGAAGTCATTTCAGGAACAATGGTGGTCGTGCGTTTTATGTCGCATACAGCCCGGATACGAATTTCAGGAGGTGCAAATTTTCGACATGCCACGCCTGGAGTATTCTGTCCTTCATCTCATGTGTGCGGAATGATATTTTGAGAGGAGGAAGCTGATGCGTTTCTTTTTTCGTTATAAGGCGCAAACATTAGTCGTTATTATGTCCTTTAAAACTTGGATCTCTTGTAAAAATCTCCATTCACTGCAATCGTGTTGCAGACGTTTGCTGGGTTGTACTTCGTGTGAAATGGGTACACCATGAACTGTAACAATTCTGCGATTTGTAGCCTCTTTTGCTAGTTTCGGATTATTACGACGAATTTGCCGTTCTTCCCAAGGAACGTCCGGAAATATTCGCACAGTCGATTTGTGTACAACTAAGAGGGATGAGGCGAGCAACCAATTTCAACATATTGGACGGACATGAGCACTACATGCAGTAACCTGTGTGTGTCCGCACGAGGTGAGTTCGGGGGTCTAAACAATCGCGTCAGCGACGCAGGTGAGGCAGTAATGCCTAAGCATCCGCACAGGTCATTCCATTGATTCCTGTCATCTGCTTCGCGTTGCTTTAGCGATGGCGAAGTTGATTCAACGAGATTACTACAAATTATCGTTAGATCATCAATGTTTGTCTTTTGGGCGGTTTTAGTGTTCAAACTCTTCGGTCTAAGCTTCGATAATTCAGCACTATCATTCACTTGACTACAGGTCTGATTCGCAGACTCATCCGTCGTACCGAGCTGTTGGAAGGGGCTTCGGTCGATTTCTGGAGAAATCAGCGTTTCTGTAGTAGCTAGCGCTTTCTGGTAAGACTTGCGGTTAATGTGGTTAGGGACTGCGTTTATAACTGGTTTCAGCGCTTTCTGACGCGCACATGTTTGGAAAGACTCTAACGTGTTTTCAAGCCGTTTAAGGTTTGCCTCTACAGAGAACATGCGTCTTTCCATAATGGAACCAGTGATTTCGGCTCTTGATAAATCACTATTTACTTTCAATCTGCATGGATTACATATATAGCAAATGCATGGTAATTTTTCATTATTAATTTGAGTTACAGATTCGGTTGATAAATACTTTTCACAGTTCGCATGAATAGCAATTGAACAAAAGTAACATTTGACTTGACGCGATCTGGGACTTACCAACTTTTGACAAAGTTTGCACTTTTTACAAGCCTCGTCGTCAGGTCCGTTTGAGGTCACGTCAGGTCCGTTTAAGGTCACGTTGTCAGTCATTTTTACAATTTCGCGAGATCGAGTCGATACACTGAGCGGAGCGGTCGATTATCGATCGGTGTCTCTCGGTGGAGTGCAAGAACGAGTGGATGCAATGCAATGCAATCCAACGGACAGTAAATTGGGGTACACTTTCACGCAAAGGCTGTTCTGTGAGATTTAATCTGACAGTGTTGAAATAACTGTCAGTAAATACCAAATAGCGAGATCTTCCTGATGGTATCCGAGTTGTTGCGTTATTCTGGACTGGAAGCAATGTTACACGCGTATGCAATGTTTGGTGATTGTCAATAATTCGCCGACTTGAAAATAGTATATTCCGAATGAGGAAGTTGAGACGAGTTCAATGATACAAGAACTGTCTAGATCCGTCAATAGAGCGAGCAATAAAATCCAAAAGTATGAGAGCACAAATTTGTACGTCCACACCGTAGCCTGTATGCAAATATGTAGGCTGAGGATATTATCCAATGTATTGAGGGGTCATTAAATGCACTTCCTAATGAACAGGCAGACTCGATAATAAACTTTATCGTTGGTGCCATTAAAAACCAGGAACAAGTCGATGCAAACCTTGATTGACATGGAACAAAAGCACTTCTGACGCTGAAGCAAGATACGAATATAATCATTACTAAGGCTGATGAAGGTAAAGTAACGGTAATTTTGAACAAAAAAATATTATGTCGACAAGGTTGGGGTGCATATATCCGAGGGCCCTTATGAACGGATAGATAATGGAAAAATGAAAAGGGTAATAAATAACTGCAAAATGGTGGTCTCTAGGTATTTACGTTGCATTAAGGAGAGTTTGGGAAAGGGCTTGTGGTATAACCTATTTCCCAAGTCTACTCTAACTCCTAGGTTCTACGGCCTGCCTAAAATACATTAAGATGGCTTTCCTGTAACACCTATCGTCAATGGTATCGGATCACCTGCACACGAGTTAGCTAAACATTTGGCTTATTTGTTGAAACCTTTAGTCGGCAATACAGCCTCGTTCATCAAGAACGCATATGACTTTGCCGCACGCTTAAAGTCAGTAACAATTAATGACGATGAAATAATGGTTACCGTTGATGTTAGCGCGTTGTTCACCAACGTCGATACAACAAGTGCGTTACAACTAGCTAGACGTGCCTTGGAATCTGATGCCAGCTTGTCAGATCGCACAAACTTGAGCGTACAGCAAATTATCAACGGCGTATCGATCTGCCTGAGCATGAACCACTTCATATTTAATGAGCAATTGTATAGATAAAAAGAAGGGCCGGTGATGGGTTCATCAATATCTCCAGTACTTGCGACCATGTACATGGAGCATTTCGAGAACACAGCCCTTAGCAATAAATTGCTTAAGCCAAAATTTCGGTGGCGCTATGTTGATTCAAGGATTCAAGGATTCAAGGATTTATGTTTAAAAATTTAATAATTTACAACACCACAGGATTAGGGTATGAATAAAAACAGGAAAAAGACGATAGTATAAAAGCAATAGCAAATATCAAATGTAAGGCTCACGAAT
Source organism: Atriophallophorus winterbourni (assembly GCA_013407085.1). Lineage (NCBI taxonomy): Eukaryota > Metazoa > Platyhelminthes > Trematoda > Plagiorchiida > Microphallidae > Atriophallophorus > Atriophallophorus winterbourni. The sequence continues at coordinate 40,432 of JACCGJ010010564.1, read as the reverse complement.
GTTATTCTTTTGCATATGTAAGTCCAATTTCGCTTTGAACGCCGCCAGGAAGGAGAGACCACCACATGTTGGGGTAGGGAATTCTAAAGAAATATAGCACGTACGGCGAAAAAATGGCGCCGACAATCACAACGGGAACTTGGAACGTAAAGGGATAAGGTATGTCCGCGTGTCACTACCCCATCACACACATCGAGAAAGTGGTTTAGTGGATGTCTTTCAGCAGACACAATTCTATGTCAGAATAATATCGCGTCGTATCCTCCTTTGGGTAAAGTCGCATAGACCCAGACGTTGCAATCTTTCGTTGTTCGGCACATTGCGAAGACCAATCACTAACTTTGTTGCTCTATGATAGATTTTATCGAAGAGAGGAACGTGTTTTCGCAGCCAAGGAGCCCAGACCTCTACCGCATACTCCATCGTAGGGCGAAGAAAGACATTCATTATCCTTGGTAAGGTTACCAGAGAGAATCTTCCAAATATTCTTCTAAAGATGCCCAACAATCTGTTTGCCCGTCGATATGTGTTCTGTAAGTGCGCTGTGCTCTTCACGTTCCCGCTAATCCAGACTCCAAGATCTTTTTCCAACAAGCTCCATGCTAGTTTTTCAGTTCCTAATCGATATGTCCAAGGAATATTCTTGCCAAGATGGAGCATCTTACATTTCTGTATGTTGAATGACATATCATTCATGACCACCCATTTCGACACGCTGTCCAAATCCATTTGCAGTTTCTCACAATCCTCTGCCGAACTTATTGACGTCCAAATTTCCATATCATCCGCGAACAGGACAATTTTGGACGATATGAGGGGGGATAAATCTTTTATGTACTGCAGAAAGACACATTAGTGATCATCAAGTGAGATCAGTTAGAGACATTTGTAATGGAATTGAATTGAAATGCGAATCCCAACAGAAATCGAATTGAGAATTCACGGCACGGCAAACAGAATGTAATGTGTTTAACGGATGAGTTGATTATGTACCAAAATCGTATTCAATAGATGAATATTGTTCACTGAGTTATCGAACGGAAAATCGGCGGAATGCGAGTGATAACGATAACAGGAAATCGATAAATCAATATGGCATTATCGGCAATCGAAACTTGACATCCTGTTGGAGGAGAGTTCAGCCAACCAGCTCAGCTTGCATCGTGGTGGGTAGGATTTGCGGAACCACACCACAACCTTCCCCCCTCGAAATTGTTGCGTTGTTCCGATTCGCCAACCTCGCAGACCTTCTAAGAGCAGTTGACTCCTGAGGTTTCACACTTGGTTCTGGTTGATGCGTTGATTCCTGATTGATGTTTTCCTCTACTGACCTTTTGAATTGTACTTGACTTTTGTGACGTTGGTGCACACTTGCATCCTTTAGGTCAGTGATCTCAATCATTGAATTTCCGATTTGTCGCGTGACGATGCCATGAGCGGGTCTCAAGTCGTTTCCTCTGAAATAAGTCACATCACTAGAATCCATTCGGTGTAGGGAAGTTCGGAGTGTCCTGGATTTGAACAACTTGGCTGGGCTCTCTCTGGTCGTGCAATGGACGGCATTACGGTATTGCAGTAGAAAGTTATCAATGAATACGTTTAAGGCTTGGAAGCTCCCAGGATTGGCTGAGTGAATAGCACTCTTGATAGTTTTCACAAGATTCTCTGCAGCGCCATTGGAACATGGATGCCGCGAAGCAGTGCGTAAGTGTCGGCACCCGATGCTATCCAGCCATTCCTTCATTTCGTTGGAACAGAATTGGGCACCATTGTCAGTGATAAGTACTTGTGGGATCCCTTCACGGCTGAAACACTTCCTTAGAGCTTGCATTGTGAACGCCGTCGTTGCTGTGGTTGTCAGAAAGACTTCTGGCCACTTGGAATACGAGTCGGTGATCACAAGTGCGAAGTACTTTCCCAAAAACGGTCCACAATAATCTGCATGGATTCGTTGCCAGGGAAGGTAACTGTCGGGCCATGGTGTCCAATCCCTTGGGCGTGAATTGATTTTGTGCAGGCAAGCCTCGCAGTTCATAGCTGTACTTCTGATGTCGGCATCAATTTCTGGCCACCAAACCTCTTGCCGTGCCAACGATTTCATTTTTTCAATGCCCATATGGCCCTTATGTAGATCGTCCAAGACAGGCTTCCTCAACGGTGGCGGGATGAGCAATCGATCTCCCGACAAATCACACCGTCCGGTTGTATCAGTAGCTCATCACGGATCTGGTAAAGGCGTAGGTATTTCTTCCGTACATCTGGACGCCAACCGTTCCGTATGGCTGACATGACTGTTGAATAGTACTTCTTCGTGAACGTTCGTAGTTGCTCACGGGAAACGGCACATGATTGGGAGATGAGACAGCATGCTTCCGCTGGAGAAAGTTTTGCGTGCCTGGACAGAAAGTCGGCCTGCAAAATTCTACGTTTCAGGAATATAGGATCACCTTCAACTTCCAGTGTTGCTGGCTCTACCTTCATGCCACTACTGTTCGGTGAACATTGGACGCCCAATTTTCGTAGGGAGGACTGAATTTGTTCTCTTGAATTCTCAACGGGCACAACATTCAGCGATACAGGATGCTTGAGGGCTCGCAGGGCTTTCAGACCGAGGATTGCTGGATCGCTTTTAGATAGCAAGAATCGGACTGGAATTGAAATCTCCTTGTCTTGTTTTACAAATAAGGTGGTTTCACCTGTCAGTGGCAAATTGTGTCCGGTAACGCCACGAAGTTTAACGTTGGTCGGCCTCTGGGGCCACCCGGTTCAAGATTTCGGCGGGGATGACTGATTCACTGCTACCGGTATCGACGATGAATTCAGCAGTTTCACTTGAATCGAACTGCAAGGATTTGTAGATGAATTGTTGTGCTGGACTCTTCAGTTGCAGAACATAAGGTGAACCGTCATCCTCCTGATTGACCACTGGATTCTGTTGGGTCAGGTTGCATTGTTTACTCCGACAAACCTTCTTTATATGTCCGCTCTTACCGCATCCATGGCACACTGCATTGCGGAATCGACAAGTTGACCGCAAGTGGAGATGACCACACGACATGCACTTATTTATCGGCTTTACGGGCTTGTCCTGGGCTTGGTTTTCACTTGTCTTGTTGGCCTGGTGCCGGTGTCTTGGCCGATTGGATCTGAGTGAACTTTTCTGAAAGAACACGGCACCTTGTTCGGTTGTCGCAGCAGTCACATCATCTCGCTGTTCGCAGATTTCACGGGCTTTGGCGTAGGTCAGGTCAGGTTTCATCAGCATTTTTCTCTGTAGGTCAACATTGTTAATACCAGCAATGAGACGATCCCTCAAATTACCTTCTAATAGATCACGGAACTCACATTTAGCAGCCTGTTTCTGTAGAATAAGAATGAACTCACGGCAGCTTGTATTAGGATTTCGGACCAGTGTGTTGAATTTTGCCCGTTCGGTAGCTTTGAAATTCACCGGCATGACATGCTTCAATAAAAGTGTCTTCAAATCTTGGAACGGCAGTGATGCGGGAGCCTTTGGATAGGATAGGTTCTTAAGTAACGAATATAATTCACGTCCCCCGTAGGTCAAGAAAAATGTTGACTTATTCTCCGGCTTGACGTCCTTCCGAATGCTGCTCCACAGCTCGAATCGTTCCACCCACTCTTCAATTTCTCCGGGATTAGAATGAAGATTTAATGGTTCAAGAGTCGGTTGATCCATCCTGTTTGCGACGCCAAATTGTAATGGAATTGAATTGAAATGCGAATCCCAACAGAAATCGAATTGAGAAGTCACGGCACGGCAAACAGAATGTAATGTGTTTAACGGATGAGTTGATTATGTACCAAAATCGTATTCAATAGATGAATATTGTTCACTGAGTTATCGAACGGAAAATCGGCGGAATGCGAGTGATAACGATAACAGGAAATCGATAAATCAATATGGCATTATCGGCAATCGAAACTTGACATCCTGTTGGAGGAGAGTTCAGCCAACCAGCTCAGCTTGCATCGTGGTGGGTAGGATTTGCGGAACCACACCACAACATTCTTCAACTATTTAAATGAAATAGACCTACGTATTACGGTCACAACGGAAGTTGAGTCTTGTTGAGGTAATCTTCCATTTTTGGACTGTTTAGCACAAAAAGTAGACAGGAAAATAAAAACTCCTGTCTACCGAAAACCTATCGATACAGATACGATATCTTCCGCTCATCCAAGACAAATCTTTAGCTCCACATCTTGTTTCATTTTTCATGAGATAGAAGATTTGTGCAGTGACGCAAGAGACCGTAAACAGGCGCACCGTGAATGCGAGTCAAAGGCTCATTAACCACGGTTATCCAAAACGTTTTGTAAAACGTCAATTGATGAAGGTAAAACACCCGTCAGAAAAATCGAAGAAAAATTTGCGAGATACAGTTTGTTTACATTAAGTAAAATGCACTTTTGAAGCGATACGTAGAATCTTGAACCAGGCGGCCACACGCGTGACTTATAAGAAAGGGAAAACTATCCGTTCGGTTCTGATGCACCTCAAGGAAAAGACACCTTCATCTAGCGTCACGAACAGCATCTACAGAATCAACTGTAAAGACTGTTCAGGTGTTTACATAAGTCAGACTTCCAGCGAAATTCACGCTAGAATCGAAGAACAACGAAAGCGTGTCCGGAGACAGTTTCGTGGTGCGGATGTGCAATCGTGCAGCATTTATGTGCTGTGCTAAATTTCGTGCTAAATTAATTGGCCAACGGTAGCAAGCTGCATGCTGAAACACGCTGTAGTCTCCCTGCCATTTCTTTTTCCATTTCCACTGGTGTCTCCTCATTTGCGGATAAATCTGTCTAGGCCTGGGCAACCTGACAGTATCTTAGCCCACGTGCAGTCTCTGACTGTGCGGCACTTTGCCTGGATCAGGCTTGTGCTTTCATTCATTCGTGATTCCGCCTTAGGGAGCACGTTTTAGATACGGGCCACAACGTCGATCTAGACAATGTGGAAATATTAAGACGCGGTATTAAACCGTATAGCTAACGCCTACATGCGGAGACGGTCGAAATTGCGAAGACAGGTCAACTGGCAGTCAATAAGGTGGATGGGGTAGAAATCTCCACAAACTGGCGTTCGGCACTGCTGCGACGGTAAATAGTTATTATTCAGCTTATACCTACTCGTTAATTAGATTATTGTTTTTCTTCAAAAATAGGTTAACATTAACCCCGTTAAATATTTCAATATATTCGAGACCGATCGGGAGTCCATAATCATGAAAATAGAGTTCGAAATGAATCGGTCATAGTAAGTTTTTGGTAACGTTTCGCTTCTGAACACAGAAGCTTCGTCAGACCAAGGGTGTCGGTACGAACAGTGTTCAGGTATAAATGGCATTCTAGAAGCATTTCATAGTTATCTCAATAGTCTGAATCCAAAAATCCAGGTCACAAAGGATACCGAGTCTACGGAAGGGACACTTCCGTTCTTGGACTGTCTCGCGCAAAAAGACAACGGCAAGATAAGAACAACGGTATATCGTAAGCCTATCGACACGGATGCCATTTTGAGATTCACATCTGCGCACCCTAAAAGGGTATTTCAGTCCATAGCAAAATCGCTATTCTACAAGGTTGACCGCCTCTGCAGCGATGATGCAGATAAGAGACGAGCTCATGAAGAAGTCAGTCGCCGACTTGCAAATCATGGGTACCCCAATAGCTTAATTAAACGCCAATTGAACCGAGTTAAATATCCGCAACCGAAGACGGAAAAGGTTTGGCGAGCTACGGTATCTCTACCGTATGTCAAAAGCGCCTCCGAATCAATAAGTCGACTCTTGAATAGCGCAGGTATTAGAGTAACATATAAGGCAGGTAGAACTCTCCGCTCCGTATTAATGCATCTCAAAGATAAGACTCCTTTAGGTTGTGCGACGAACTGCATCTACCAAATCAACTGCAAGGGTTGCGCTGGTGTTTACATTGGGCAAACGTCTAGAGAACTCTGCATTAGGTTAAACGAACACAGGTAACGAGTGGGAAAGCGACATCGCAATCCCAGTGAATATCAATCACTGATTCGGGATTCGGCCCTAGCTGAACACGTGCTAGACACTGGACACAGCGTAGATCTCGATAACGTGAAAGTGATAAGACGGGGTGTAAAATCTTATAGGGAAAGACTTCACGCCGAGGCTGTTGAAATAACAAAGGCTGAGGCGAATGCGGTGAACAAGGTGGATGGGGCGGATATCTCAACAATATGGCGTTCGGTTTTGCAGCGGATTAGGATTAACGAACATCACACCTAATACGCACATGATTACGTAAGCAGTGTGTCGGCATACGCTGACCTGAACAATTAATAAACAATTAGGGATGAACACAGCAATTAGGAGTTGTGATCAATTATCTTGATCAATTATCTTGATCTCCCCTGTGTAGCTTAGTGAACTCAGGATTGGTCAAGAGAATGCCATTTAAAACTTACTATAACCGATTCATTTCGAACTCTATTTTCATTAACCCCGTTAGTTAAGTACTTTTACGCAGGTGCACCGCCGTGTCAACTGACCTTGACCGTGTTCACTTGGCGTGCGTTATTTACACTTTTGCCTCCTGTAGAAACCCGAGAGGGCACATCAACCAATCAGGTGATGCGTGTGTGTTCGAAGTGATTTACTACAGAAACCCGAGAAGTTAAGGGTAGACATTACGTGCGGCGTATGTATTTCTGTCAACCAATAAGAATTGACAGTCGTACGAGTGTTATCAGGCGTGAAGGTTTTCCTCGTTTCATGAATAAATGAAATTTTTCGTTTTTTATTAAAAACACGTTAAACATATAAGATTGACAGGCATACAGTTGATTCCCAATGTGAAACAAACAAGCTAACAAGCTAACAAACAAGCTACATGCTAACTGGATTAACTTAACCTTGGAACAAGGTAACAATGGTTTATTTCAGTAAAGAAGCGCACGAGCTTAAAACAACCGCAGGATATTGCGGTGTTCAATAATGCAAGCAATAAGTGAAAAAATACGCGAATGTCATAAGAAGATCATCCTCATGGGATTTAATAATGATGTTCGTGGAGGTAAGAGTCAATCCTGTTTTTAGACACGGTTAAAGATTCAGGGTGTCCGATGCTTCAGAAGTAGCTTCATATGAAGTGAATGAAAGGTTGCATTTTTCACATCAATATATAAGTTTGCTGATGAAAATCCTTTCAATAAGTAAATGCACAACATTCGACGGTAATGAGTTTCATAAGAAAATAAATGCGCACCAGATAAAGGCACCGTCAATTGTGATGGCAATCCGTATTCGTTTGTACTGTAACAATTGTACCGAATGCGCAGTCATATTTTGTTTCGTTTCAACGTTGTTACAGCCAGACGAATTCAAATGGCGTGCACTCCACCTACCTAATCAGCTTAAAAATAAAACCGAACATTTTATTCCCAACTGTCACACCTTCTCACCTGAAAGCATGAAATGTTTCTAAAATTTGTCGACCGTGAGGGGTCCATTTCAGGCGTTCTGTGTTATCTTGGTTGTGAAAACAATGAATACACTAACGTGTGTGTGTAGTGTAGATCGTGCGGATGGCCTAAGACATGCAATACTTGATAGCGTCGTATTCTTCTAAATCCATGTCTAGATTTCACAACATGAGCTTCTAGCTTGTTGTAGCCTATTTTCCACTGTTACTAGCCTCAGAGGACATAATCTTACTGTCTCGAAACTGCCAAAAACCAGTTGGGTGCGCAGGAATGTGAGCAAAACATTACTTTGGTTCATATAATATTGGTTTAAAAGCATTACATTGTTTACTACTTTGTAGCTAACCTTGAGTTATGTTCATGGTTAGAGCAGAACATCTGTCCTCTTCATCATATTTTGTTACCCAGAACACTCCCTCGAGCGAGCATTCAGTGAGTTGTTTGACGATATTCCTCTTTATAACCTCATTACATGTAATACCCGATACCGCGGAAACGATTTACTCTCACTCTTAGATCTCGTTCTGACAAGCAATGAACATGACATTGATAACGTTGCTTACGAAAGTCCACTGGGACTAAGTGATCACGTCGTCATCCAAACCAATTGCAGCAACTAGCGGAGTTCCCCAAGGCTCAGTCCTTGGTCCGATCCTCTTTCTGGTTTATGTCAATGAAATACCGGAAATTGTTCGATGTAACATTTCGTTATTTGCGGAAAAACATTTTTGTGTCTGCATATGCTCCAGTTTAAAAACATCACTTCAAACTAACAGTGCCTTCAAAAAAGCAACACGCGTTCTAAATCTACTCAAACGTGTATTTGGTAAATTTTCGCCCAAGATATTCCCAAGGATCATGAATACATACTTGAGACCAGTCATGGAATACGGTGTGCAGTCATGGTCTCCGTGGCTCAAGAGGGATGTGGAACTTATGCAGCGAATCTATCACCGCTCAACGAAAGTAGTTCTCAGCATCCGAAACAAACCATATAAAGAAAGGATAGCTCAACTGAATCTGTTCGATTTTCCCATTCCCGCATGCAATGTAGCAGGTATTTTTACTCTGTCCGTGTCTGTTTTAGTTGGAACAGTTTACCTTCAACCGTTGGAAAAATAGATGCACCACTAAGTTCAATAGAAACACTACCAAGTCAATCAGTTGTTGACGTGTTTCAAACAATTTCGGTCGATACGATAGATCACTGTGTTCCAACAGTACAGTCCGTGTCTGTTTTAGTTGGACATGGTTCGTCATAAACTCATCGAGTTTGGAAGCGAAAACCTCAACAGATTCTGATCGTGTGATTTCTTCCCAAGCTGCAGCATTTTACATTTCGAAACTGTGGGGACTAAAGCCCGTGAAGGACATGACCTTGCTGCAACGGGTATACCACCGCGCTACAAAACTGGTGGCTGGGCTATACAACAGGCCATACGAGGAGCGGATTGCAACACTAAACCTCTTTGACTTTTCGTACCGTCGACTCAGGGGTGACTTGATCCTGCTTTTCAATATTCTGCATACAGTGGATCACCCACTCGAACACCTGTTTCATCGGCAAGAAGCACGTGGTAGCAGATCGCATGGTTACAAGTTAATTATTCCACACTCCAGATCAAATTGTCGAAGGTTTTTCTTTGCTGTCAGAGTCTGTTTTCTATGGAACTCCCTGCCCCCACATATCATTTGCGCAACAAGCCTGAACATGTTCAAGGCTGAACTTGACAAGTATATGTTGACCAAACCCAACCTTGCACCTGAATACACGTGCTGACTTTCCATGTGTATAAAACATTTGTGTTGTTTTTATGAATTCCCTATATTTTTAATCTGTGGTTACTGTAAAGTATTTACTTTTTGGACCATTAAAACTTTAATTTGAATTACTTCGAATAACGATCGCATAAAGTTTTATGTTCTACAGCTTTTTTAATGATTAAACAGTCCGAGTTGACAGAAACAATCTTTTCCGCAGAGTTTACAACGATGGTCAGAACTCAGTGGTAGGTCGCCAGTTGCACGCCGGCGACGTGATTATAAAATCATGGATCACCTGTCAAATAGAATATCTCATTGACGTAACAAAATGAACAGTTTCTGGCCTAGAAATCATAGATATAGTCAGTGATGTTACTGAAGCCTTTGACATGGTCCCAGTTAATTTAGTGCTTGCAAAACTATCTGTTAGATTCATTACTTAAAACCTTCTTTCGTGTTACAAATAACTTCCAAATGGTCGCATCTTTTCTCTAGATATTAATGGCTGCCGTGCATGAGCGTTGCATATTGAGATCGAAGTCTTTCAAGAAAGCAATTTACCGCCATTACATTATCTTTTTATTTTAAACAACGAAATGTTATCTACATAACATACTGTAAGATTATTTTGTTTGCAGATGACTTTAATTTCGACGTATTCTCCTGATCTAACCACAATGATGAATATATATCGAAATTCAACCAAGATCTGCATGCTCAACTCTAATAGAGTATCGGATATGGTCTTGAGGTTTCAATCAATAAATCTACTTTCACAAATGATTGATGTATCATTCCGAACGATTCGATGATCTTTATAAATAAAACCCATCCCACCAACACGGTGTATATGTGATTTAAATTATCGATACTTTGACCACTTTCCTTTCATGAGCACATTTGCCTCAGTAAATATTGAACAAATATAATATATTTTTACTTTATCAATTTATATTTCTTTCTAACTGCAACCTTTAACTTTACAAGTTACATACTCTGCTTCATTATATTACTGCAATATTATATCTCACAACGCAAATCGTACTGATATTTCTGATCTTTCGCACGATCCATTACCTTGAGTTCGCATAAGCATACATACAAGGAACGTTTGAGATCGTAGTATTGTAACCATTGACGTGACCACACGTACAAACATGTTAAGGGCAATTTTGTGCACATAACAATATCATATATAATATAGTCTTATAGTTCGTTCTTCCTGATTATCGTAATAAATCGAAGCCTTAATTTGTAGATGAATATATCATACAGAAAACATCCCGTGTTTTATTTGTATGTATCTTGATCTATATACTGCGAATCATTTCATTTTTGCGGTTCAACAATTCTAGTGGTTGTAAAACAAAATTAAAGTTTCCAAACTTGTTTAACATAACATTGGCAAGTCAGGTAGAGTTCTTTTCTCGGAGTATTCTTTTAAGATTCCATTAATGATAGAACTTTCGTTATTCTAAATATTTGCAAACTTCTCAAAGCTGCAGCATACCGCATCACATTAATGCCTGATCTCGTGATACCTAATTGCCTTTTCATTTAAACAGATTCTATCTAGTTGCATACGAACCAGCCCTTCACAATATGTGTTTGCGATAAGTGTTGTGTAGATATTCTTAACGTTTATTTTCTTCAATTTGTTTGTTCTCACTCTGTAAACATTTGTCTTGATTCTATTGTCTATATTTGCATATATTCAGACAGTACTCCATTTGCACACTTATTGTACACCTCACACCCTCAGTAATATTTCAGAGTGCTTTGAAGTTCGATTGACATATACGTTTTAAAACTAAACCTTAAACGTTTATGTATTCCAGGGAAGCCTAGTTAATAGATATGCACTATCACAACAATAGGTGAATAATTCTATCCCTACCTCACTGCAAAACGTTCCGACGGGGATATTTCCACCGTATGTGTAGATATCTGTCAATGGAATTTAATTATTTGGTATGATAAATTAGAAGATCACGACTGAATTCTTCGAAAAACGATTGCTTCACGCAATACCACACTAACCCTCCCGACAGCATCGGTTTTTTCAATTAGATTTGTACATTTTCACGCAGCTTAAATCAAGCGAGCTGCTGTTTGCGAAACGGAGGCTGTCTGTGAGAATGTAGTGAGTGGTGATCACTTATTAGCCATGAATGTAAAACGAACGGAGGAGGAGTAGCTTTGTATTATAGCCAACACCTGCTTTGCCGTGAGATTACGAATTCAGACATGGTGTTACTGGATACACTCTGGTGCTCAGACCTTTTAACTAGCGGCGAACACTCTGTATTGGGAGTAGTCTATCGCCTACTGTCGGCACAAAAAACTTTAAATCTTGCACTACTCGATATTTTTTGTATTGTTACTTCCTGATTCACTTGTGGTATTTTTAATTATGGTTGACCTGAATTACCAGATTCTGCAGAGCAGTAGCAATTACCCAGAACACTCTTTGGAGCCCGCATTCAGTTAATAGTTGAATCATATTCCTCTTTATAACCACATTGCGTTTAATACCCGATATCGCGTAACCGATGTACCCTCACTTTTAGATCATGTTCTGACATGCGATAAACACGACGTTCATAAGGGTGCTTACGAAAGTCCACTGAGACTAAGTGATCATGTCGTCATCTGTTTTTGACTAGCTGTTTGAATCTGTAAAACGAAATGATGCCCGCAAAGCAGTTAGACGGATCAACATTGTGGATTTGAGTGATACGTTCAAACACTCGATTAACTGCTAACTGGAAACCAGCAACGTAGATGAGTTTGGGTTGAGGCTTATATAGAATCTCAATAATTCAAACGAAATGAGCTCCTAACTTGTCCCCAGGTTCTGAAGATAAAACCTCGAATTACAACTAAGAAGCATAACTCAAGAATCAAGAATCAAGATTTTATGGTTGAAAAAGCAACTACTTTACAATAACCATGCAGTTGAACTATTGATACAAGTGTATATGTGTGTAGAAAATTTTTAAAATCTAAATAATTCTGGTAACGATAGATTATAAATAGTTCGGAGCATAATTTGGATTGGCTCTCAGGAAATCGTCCAGTTTTAATTTGAATATAGAAAAAGTATTTGAGCTTACCAAATTAGCTGGCGGCAATTCCAAGCGGAACAAATACGCACAGAATTGAAATACCTACAGCAGTTCTGATTGGAGTGGGGTATTTCCAACTTGCAGTTGCGACCGCGGTCGTTGCTGGATGTTCGTCGGTGAAATAGTATATCCAAAGAGTGAGAAACAATGTTAAGGATTTTGAATGTGAGGAGGAGATCGGCTCGCAGTCGTCTTTGTGCAAGTGTAGTCAGCTTCAGTTTACTTAGTCGGTCAGCGAATGATAGGCTTTCGAGCCCAATGACCAATTTTGAGGCTCTGTGATATATGCGATCCAATAGTGAAATGTCTTCTTGAAGCCACGGGGTCCAGGCTTGTGAAGCGTAATCAGTAAGCGGGTGTATGTACGTATTCATTATCAGAGAAAAACAGCTCTGGGAAAAACGTCCAAATATCCGCCTTAACACTCCGAGCATACGAGACGCGCGTTTGTAAACTCGTAAGTGGTTAAAGTTACAAAATATAGCTTGGCGAATCTATCGGCAAAACCCATCATCAGTGACCTGGGAAGCAGTACGTTAACTGGGGAACAAAGTCAACAAATTTGTCAGGAAAGACAAATTATACATCCAAGAATGAATATCACGCAGAAAGGAGCTAAACCACAAAATATTTTATTGTAGGTTCAAAGATCAAGCTAAGGTAAAACCTTGAATTGCGTTCGGAAAGAACAACTCAGCCGAAGCATGGCAGTGGCATGTAGTTCAATATGGTTCCTCAGCCATAGTGCCCAGGATTGTATTGAATATCCGATTGCAAGATGTACGTATGTGTTGAATAACCAAGATTAGGTTTTTTGTGTGAAACCAAAACACTAGATACCATTGCATTTATACACATTCTGATAAATCAGTCATGTATCTCATTAACATTGTAACTTGTCCAATTCAGAAACATTCTATTTTTTTCCATTCAACTTTATGGTTTTCTTAGAATGTCATGGTTGAGTCTATCGCAAGATTTGCAAATATCGATGTAGCAAGTATGCACAGATTTTAATGAGATGAAATTTGTGAGTGGCGACCATATATGTCACCGTTGAAGAAATATACCAGTGAAATGTCTGCGTTCAAGCTCAGATTTTGTCTTCGTTTAACACAGCTCGGATAAGCGACTTTCTGAGCACCACGAGGAACTTTGATTGTGAAACAGTTCAAACAAATTCATATTGTATCTCCGAAGTACCATTCAGATAAGATGTATCATTATCAAAATATGTTATTAAAATTTTGTATTAGACCATTTACCTAAATCTTAAAAGAATATCTCATATAACGTGTTAAAAGATAGACCAACTAAAGCCGTACGCTCTCTGTAGTACATATGACGGAATAGCTTCACACTCAGCCTTTTATGATGTAAAACGTGTCAATGGTGAGAGGTGACCAGTGGCTGTCACGTTAGTGATGAATGTTATTACGCGCTTGTGATGAAGACCCAGATTGAAACGATGGTTGCGACATGTAACTGGTGTTGACCACGTGCAAGATTTCAGAGAAAGCTCCATGAGACATTCTTAAAGTAGGCAAGGTTATCGAGATGAGTACAGACTTCTCGGGAAACCATGTCGATTCACGATTATCCCCGTGTAAATGTTCAGCCCCACATCCTATGTATATGGTAAGCGAAGGTAGAAGACTGTATTGATGTACTGACTAAAATCTGACTAAATTTCGTGGATAACGTAGTGACCGTAAAACTAACTGTGACAGGTTTCCGCATCTCACATGCACTGCAATCAAAATGCGATTAAGTAAATGATTGTTCAATTCATCACTCTCGAATCTTGAAAATCCTGCAATCGTGAATATCCGTATTTGCATTCATTACCATCTCACATAGCTCATGCATGCAGATGCAATTTAGGAGATGGCAATGGGTTTATTCGGATTCCGATGTGTATGAATACTATTGATCGAGAACGGCGGTGATGCGAACTTCATCCATTAGTTACATACAACCTGTATATCAGTATAATGTTTTGACTATTACGTAGAAGTAGAAGAAGAATGGCATGTGAATGATGATCATAATGTCCTTACCTCACGAGTGCAAACAAAACGAAACCGTTAGTGGGTTATTTGATGGAAATGCATGCAAGAATATATCTTTGATATTGATCATGGGATTAATCCCATCTACATGTGTTCAAGCACATGTGACGGAACAGTTTGTTAGTGCCAAACATATGCAATAATGGTTCACACCACACGAGATTTGTTGAATCGCTAATTTCTACAGACACGAAGAGTGTGGTGTAATAAAATTACTCACAATTTGCTTTGTGCACTGTGTGAGCCACAAGCGCGATTGGAGCGACAGTTTTAATTCCTCGAATTTCCATTATTTTCTTTTGCCCTTCATGAAGAGGAATGTTTCGCAGTGCTAATGTGTTTAGCATATAATGTTATTTGAAAACCCTAATACCATTTGAAGTATACAGAGTGCGCTGCTCCTTGTTCATTAGAATCTCATTACAAAATAATGTTTTGCTTGAGGTATTGTTGAAGCAGTAACCACCGAATGTCCGACGACGACTATTATCAAACAGCAATAAATTGGGTTTCAGTACGAAGGCATTTAAGCTTCTTGATATGGAATATTTTCTGGAAAATTGAGCAATGGACGACATTACACAATCTGTTCGTCGAGGTCAGACAAAGGAGCTCTGCGCGAGAAGGGTTTAAAACCTATCGGCTTGAAGGAAATCTTGTGACAAATCATCTCCTGGTGCATCACACACATAATACACGAACGACTTCGAGCTGTATGCATGGAACTTACACCTAGGATCCGCATGTTTAGACATGAACAACATGTTTTATTACAGTCACATTTATTCCACTCACTTTCCATCTGCCAACTACAATATAGCTATCATCAATGTTTCAATTAAATGCGGGTAGATATTCATTTGAACAAATTATCATAAGTTATTGAGAACACAGGCATAAGTTAACTTATTTTAAAACGCATGTCACGTTTTTTTATGTCAAATGCCTTTATATTGGGAAAAGACGTTTATTTTCCTAGAAACTAAATATCTTTAAATATATTACGAACCTATTATGACACCATGTCAACATAGATTTGAATTATTCAGCGCGAAAACCATTTTTATTATTTCATTATTTCCGCATATTTTAGCTCTTTATTCTCATTGGTCCCTCGAGTCCTTAACGCGGTTTCATTGTGCTATTTCCCAAGGTTATTCCTTAATACATTATATGCCTATATATATGGATGAGTAAACCAGGTCTGTCATTATTGGAAGTCAGCTGCCATTCGAACTTCTCTGAAGCCTTCGTCTTCTCTGTCAATAGTCGTTTGGGCAATATTGTGAGGCGCATATCCAGGTGCAATATTAGCTCCATATCAAGAACGTAACAGTTTGGCGACGGGTTTATTCAACTTACGAAATCATGGAACAATCCAAAATGGAAATTCCTATGGAGCGGCAAATGATGCTGATGGAACGTCTACTGCAAAAGCGAGTAACAAGCACAGAAGCACGTGCTATACCACCATCTGTTGACGGAATAGCGAACACTATCGCAGGATGTGCCTATGAACAGGGAGCAAACGTCACGTTTGAAACTTGGTTAGGACGTTATGAAGACGTTTTTCGTGTTGATCTTTCGGCTCAAGATGATGCATGGAAAGCCTGGTCTCTGCTACGTAAACTTGGCCCAGCAGAGCTGGATAAACACTGCAACCTGATCCTTCCCAATAATCCTCGGAATGAACGTTTTGATGAGACGATCAAGTTGCCGATTGAAATTTTTGGTGAGCATGTATCTCTCTTCAACACTCGTTACAGGTGCCTGAAAATGGAAATGAAAGAAACCGACGACTTCATGACATACATGGGTATTGTCAATCGGTAACGTGAACGGTTCAAGTTGCGGTCCCTCACAGACGACCAGTTCGAGTCTCCGATATTCATATGCATTCTGGTATCTCCGCGTTTTGATGATATTCGAACGCGACTGCTCAAGAAACTTGAGCAAGAGCCCTCATTCACTCTACAAGCCATTGGCGATAAATATCTACGATTGGTCCGTCTACAAGAAGATTCGGCTATGATTCAACATGAGAATCATGGCAACAACACCGTCCATACCGTTGAGCAAAGCAATTGGCATTCGTCGCAAGATTCCAGCGCAAAGAAACCACCATCCTCATGTTAGCATTGCGGAGCCTTGCACTTTATTCGATATTTTCTCTTCAAACAGCACCGTTGCAGTCAGCGCAACGGCATCGGGCACAATGTAGGATTTTCCAGATCCAGAACGAATCAAAAAATTTCGACGAAACCAAAGATTTCGAGGTCCTTCTCAAAAACGCAGCAAAACCAGCAGTTGTTTTCATCTAAGCCCAGGATTCCTTGGAAGCATTCAACAAGCGGACACGCACTCAGCGTCACAGCAACATTCAGAGGAAGTTCATTTCCAAAACGGTTTATCTCAATTCAGATCAACGGTATACCCATTGAGCTTCAACTGGATACATAATTGGACATCACAATCATCTCCGAAGCAATATGAAAAAATCTGGGCAGCCTACGTATCAAATCAACATGTCCGCCTGCAACTAGTGCTTGTGGTGGATCGCTCAAGTTAATCGGGCAACTGAAGTGTTGTGTGTTATTACGAGGGCAAACAGCAACATGTACGTGCTACATCACCGGAGCGAACTTAAATCTACTCGGACTCGATTGGATCGGAGATCTTCAACTGGCAAATCAGTCAATCAATGCCTTGTGCGACCAAATCCAGTGCAGCAGTGCAGAATCGATCAAATCGTCAAGTGGTTTTCTGATTTTCTCAAAGACGATCTTGGTGAGTGCAAGCATACCCAAGCATTCCTTCAACTCCGTCCAGGAGTCAAGCCAGTATTTTGCCCAAAACGTCCGTACCATATGCATCACTTTTCCAAGTCGAGATGGAACTACAGCGTCTACATGATCTTGGAATCATCTCTTCAGGAACGTACTCCTCTTGGGCAGCATGCATTGTCGTGGTGAAAAAACCGATGGCTCGATTCGCTTCTGCGCAGATTTCTCAACTGATCTCAATGATGCACTTGAGACTCACCAATACTCGCTCCCGGGACCAGATGATCTCTACACCATGCTTAATGGTGACACATTTTGTGCAAACTCGACCTGGCAGGAGCCTATTTTCAAATGCATGTCGCATCTGAATCACATGAGTTTTTAACGATCAATACCCATCGTGGACTGTATCAATTCAACAGATTCCCGTTTGGCGTGAAGACCGCACCCGCTACCTTCAAACAAGCGATCAACACAATTTTGGCAGGTATTCCAGGCGTTGTGGTCTACTTGGACGACATTCTAATCGTTGGCCGAACCCCAGGTGAGTTACAGTCTCGTACGAAAGATGTTCTACAAAAGATACAAGACAGCAATCTCCGACTGAGTACAGAGAAATGCCAGTTTTACCTGGAATCCATCAAATACCTTGGTTTTATATTCGATGCTTCTGGTCATCATCCTGATCCAGCGAATATCCATACCATTCAGCAATTGCCAGCACCCACACATGTCTCTACGCATCGTTTATTTTTGGGACTGAACTTTCGTCACAGTGAAAACATTGCTGAGTTCCGAGCTGCTTCTGGCGCATTCAGAATTGGTATTATCAATCGTCGTAACCGCTGATGCTTCACCCATGGCGTTAGTGCGATCATATCTCACAAGATTCCTGACGGAACGGCGAAAGCTATCATGCATGCATCACAAACACTGACACTAGCAGAGAAGAAGTACGGCCAAATATAAAAGGGAGCGTTGGTCCTCGTGTTTGCAGTCAAACGGTTTCACAAGTTGATCTACGGTCGAAGTTTCACCCTTCTGACGGACCACAAGCAGCTCATTTCGGTATTTGGATCGGAAAAATGTATCCCTGCTCATTCAGCCAATTGTCTGCAACGTTGGGCCCTCAAGTTTCTTGGTTACGATTTTAAGATTCAATACCGCAGAACAGAATATTTTGGTCAAGCAGACGCCTTATCCCGTCTACTCTCAAACGAAACAGGCAGTGACGTGGACGTGGTGATTGCAGCTATATCTACTGAGCGGTATGTACGCGATCAGTTGACCACAGCAGTCTGAAACATCCCCGTGACAGTCGCAGATATCAACAGGACACTGAACGACGACGAGGTTCTTTCATAAGCTATCAGGTATGTACAATCTGGCTGGCCTAGGCTAGCACCACAACTGACTGGCAATCAACTGTTCCAATGACAGGAATCCTTATCAATCATGGATGACTGTCTCATGTTTGTTGCTCGAGTCGTTATTTATGCTGCTTTGCGTCAACGGGTATTACGTCAATTTCATAATGGATATCCGGGGCTTAATAGAATGAAAGCAATAGCCCGAAGTTTCGCCTACTGGGCAGGAATGGACGCTGATATCACCGAGTTTGTCAGGCGCTGTACCAATTGTCAACAGCGGAAAAACTTCCTGTTCACGCAACACCGGTTCCGTGACCTCGACCTGACAAAGGACGGTCGTGCATCCATATTGACTTCGCTGGACCATCAACGGAACCACATACTTAGTCTTGGTAGACGCTAACTCAAAATAGCCAGAAATCGTCCCGCTCTCTCCTAATACAAGTTCGACCACAATCGGAGCACTCACTGCGCTATTTTGCTAACACGGAGTTTCCGATACCATTGTCTCTGATAATGGATCCCAATTCACATCAGCTTATTTTTGCCGAATTTTGCAAGAAGAATGCAATTGAGCATATATAAATTTCGACCTACCATCCCCAATCGAACTGACAAGCTGAGGGTCTTGTAGACACATTCAAAAGTTCGATGCTTAAGTCTTGAGGGAAGAGACTACCGTCGACAACTTGCAACGATTCCTGTTAGTCTACCGGATGACCTCACACAAATCCATGATGAATAGTCAAACGCCAGCAGAGGCACTAATGGGTAGAAAACTTCGGACAGTCAATAACGCAATGATCCCGAAGTCACTGCAAACGCAGGTTTATCAGCATCTCAGTCAGAGGAGCCTCAAAGTGGGATCCAGCGTCTATGCTCGCGGTTATCGGCAACGAAGCAACCCATGGTTTGAGGGAAAGGTTGTATGTTGGAGAGTTACCGTCATGTTCGACATCCAAGTTGAAAACGACAATTGGATACGTCATCTTAATCAATTATGACCAAGATAAGGACAGTCGGAGTTAGAAACTGCGGAACCAGTCAATCTTCCTTTGGATATCCTATTTGATACCTTTCAGCTTTCATCTGCTCCGGCTGAAAAACCACCTGACAATATCGCTATCGGTCGTGCACTAGAACCCCGACGATGGACTAACCGAAGACGCAAGACGGTCGTACCACCTCAAGTGAACCCCGAGCTCTGTACTGAGAAACTTTAAAGAGGGAGGTAATGAAAAAAGACGTTCATTTCTCCTTGAAACGCAATATCTTTGAAGATATTACGACTCTATTATGGCAGTATGTCAACATAGATTTGAACTATTTGGCGCGAAAACCATTTTTATTATTTCATCATTTCCGCATATTTCCGCCCTTTATTATCATTGGTCCATCGAGTCCTTGACGCGGTTTCAATAAACTATTTTTCAAGTTTATTCTTTTTCACATTCTATGCTTATATATATGGATGAGTAAATCAGGTTTGTCATTATTGGAAGTCAGCTGCCATACGAACTTCTCGGAAGCCTCCGTCTTCTCTGTCTATAGTCGGTTAGGCAATGTCGTGCAATACTAGCTCCATATCAAGAATGTAACACTTATTTCTTGCACCTATTCGCCAGAAATGATCACATGTAAACAAGTCTTAAAATTCGATTTTTCAAACTAAAATGTTACAACAGCATATTCATACCTTATTTGCCGAGTTACTTTTATTTTACCTGAAATCTTGTTACCTAGATCGGGAATTGAATTTGTGGATTATTAGAATTAATATGCATTTATTACATATACACATACGCAGAAAATTAGATTAATTAATTGAATAAATCAAAAAAGTTTATTCATTTAAATAATTCATCTTTGTAAGTATATGGACTTCGCAATCTGCATCCGGCGTCTGATTAACCGCTAATCAAGTTATATTCATCAGTGTTTTATGGTTTTCGTCTAGCCTAACGAATTCTTTGGACAGTAAACATAATGAATTACATGCTTATTGATGAAAAACTCTACGAACAACATTCTTTTGGAAAAAGCGAACAAAGTTTAGATAAAAAATCAATTTAACTGAAAGAATAATCGGTGTCTCGTCACAATTTACAAAATTGCCGAAGTTAGTTTTGTGTTGAGTTTAAAATATATAACAATGCGATATTTGGAACCAACATGATTTGAATAATAACGAACATTTGTAACACTGATAATGTGTTTATAATTGTCATAATAAATGATGCAAACCGCGATTTCACTTCTTCGAGAACCTAATATTAGGCTACTCATAACTGCTGAGTAGACACAACAACAAGTAGAAAGCATGAACACTGTAGATATTGCTGAATAGTGCTAACACAACAGGCCTAGATTTCGCCTTTTTTCATCATGGGTTCAAATCCGTCGGCTGAACTCAAACTTTTAAACCCGATAGATTTCAACGAGTTGGTTCACCGACATCCACATATGTTTCTACGTATAAATAAGATAGTTGGACTTATGATCCGTAACCATTTGTTTCACAGACTCTTAACTTTCTTTACAATTTATTGAGATTTTCAAGTTCGCAATACCTAACTGTATTCTTGGCCGACGAACTTATCAAACACTTGGAACAAAATAAGCTTCTTTCCATCGCACAGCACGGATTCAGGACAAGACACTCCTGTCTCACCAATCTTCTCATAACTCTTGATAATTGGACTCGAGCCGTGGACGATGGATGCCCTATCCATGCGTGTTACTTGGACATGTCTAAAGCTTTTGATCGTGTTAACCACAGCATAATGCTACAAAAATTGGAGCAGCTCGGGGTATGCGGCAGATTACTGGCCTGGATAAAGGACTACTTGACTGGTAGAGTTATACGGGTTAGAGTTGATGGGGCACTATCAAGCCCAATAGAAGTTACAAGTGGCGTACCTCAAGGCTCAGTCCTGGGGCCAATACTCTTCCTCGTGTACGCGAATGATATACCTGAAATCGTACGCAGGAAAATCATTTTATTTGCGGATGACATTAAAGTCTGGACTAGCATACGCACCATAGAAGATTACGAAATTCTCCAAAAAGATCTCGAAGCACTTCATAATTGGTCCTTGCGGAACTGCTTACCATTCAACATCCAAAAATGTAAAATGTTGAACGTCGGTAAATCATTCGAATTCTCATACTCTCTGGGATCTCAGCAAATTCCATGGGTTACTGAAGAGAAAGACCTGGGCGTGTGGATTAGCAGTAACCTGAAGTCTTCACGGCACTGTTCTGTTGTATACAAAAAGTCCTGCCAAATCTTAGCATGGCTCAGAAGGATCTTCGGTCGTTTCTCAAAGCAGATACTCCCACGTATAATTAACACCTATATCAGACCAACAATGGAGTATGCTGTTCAAGCATGGTCCCCATGGTTACAAAAGGACATGACCTTGCTGCAACGGGTATACCACCGCGCTACAAAACTAGTGACCGGGCTATACAACAGGCCATACGAGGAGCGGATCGCAACACTTAACCTCTTTGACTTTTCGTGCCGTCGTCTCAGGAGTGACTTGATCCTGCTTTTCAATATTCTGCATACAGTGGATCACCCACTCGAACACCTGTTTCATCGGCAAGAAGCACGTGGTAGCAGATGGCAGGGATACAAGTTAATTATTCCACACTCCAGATCAAATTGTCGAAGGTTTTTCTTTGCTGTCAGAGTCTGTTTTCTATGGAACTACCTGCCCCCACATACATTTGCCGCAACACGCCTGACATGTTCAAGGCTGAACTTGACAAGTATATGTTGACCAAACCCAACCTTGCACCTGAATACACGTGCTGACTTTCCATGTGTATAAAACATTTGTGTTGTTTTTATGAATTCCCTATATTTTTAATCTGTGGTTACTGTGAAGTATTTACTTTTTGGACCATTAAAACTTTGAATTCCTTTGAATTTGAATTACCAAACATACCACGGGATGTTATTAACGGGGGACTGTAATATACGTATTGTTGGGAAAGAATTTATTATTAAAAAAAAAAGATTTTATGAATATAACCTTGATGCTAACGCCTAAATGTCTTTTATTATGATTATACTTCAAACGGTGTGGTTTAGTTTCATAAAGTGTATCTACTTGTAGGAACACATTGCTACATTCATCTAGTTTGTCAGATACATGTCAGCAAAATGGAATGAACAGTATCAATATCAAATCCATCAGGTTTTCAGATATATCGAAAACTTTAAAATCGCTGCATTGTTTCGTCCTAAACTTCAGTGCTCACTCAAAAATTGCACTCTGTAAAAAAACAGATTGTGAGAGTTTTTAGCTAAACAATCAGATGTTGAGCGGGTATATTGAATATAAAAACCATTTACATAGTCATAATATGAAGGATGGTCAGAAAAACACGTTGTAAACTAAAGCAATTATTTCACATAAAAGAAGATTGCGGTAGTGTCCACATGTACATTATATCGGACGCAAACCCATTTAGGTTTGAGATTCATTTTTGACAAACATCACACTTCCTCTACATCTGGTCCACAAAACATTTACACATATTTCCGCAAAAGTCAATAACATACTCTCACAACAATGCTTTAAATGTGCGTTTGCTCGATTTTTATGAAAACCTCTAGTTTTCAACATCAGAGCGATTTAGTAGATCCTATTCCTATACTACACGTTATTACCGTGTTGCTTGAAATTCCTTAGGAAAGTCCATCCAAAAGAAGAAATAGACTCGATTTTCGCGCAAACTATAGCTCTTGACTGCATGGAGTTGTGTTTGCCGTCTGAAACTACTTACTAAATGCAACAGAACCGAGCAGCAGCGGGAGCGAAAGGATTTGGACTCAACATCTGAAGAGAATTACTGGTACCATTACGCGGGTAATAGCTAATGCACTGACGCTCTCTACGACGACTGCTGAAAAATACGACCTCCCAACAGTTCTCGAAAACGTGCCACAAAGAAATTGTTTAGTGGTATTGGGTGCTAGAGTTGGTGCAGATTACGAGTCTTGGCAAAACTGTCTTGGGAGTTTCGGGGTAGGTGAAACCAATGCCTTCTAGAATTATGCACAAAGTTCAGTCTTTGTGTCAGTAACACCTTCTTTCAAACAAAACCACAGCATAAGGTCTCTTAGAAACATACTCGCTCTAAACATTGGCATCAGCTAGCTCTCATTCTTGTTAGGCGCACTAATATGAAAAGCGTACTTCTCACCAGATCATATCAGAAGGCCGACTGTGACACTGATCATTCGCTGGTCGGCGCAAAACTGAAGCTTTCCGACACGATATTTCACCGCACCAAATCGTCTGGTAAGCCTAAAATTGATGTCACCCGCGATTTGCAAATGCCTTCACAGCCGAGTTCAGCAAGACAACCCCAGTCGAATCGGCTTCAGGAAACTGTGAATCGATAAAAAGCTGCATATGCCGAGTCGCACTTTCCACTTTCGGTTCGAAGCAAAAGCTTCTGAAATGACTGCTCTGTTGGATGAGATACGGTGAGCATTCTTAAGGTTCAAAGGTATGCCAAAAGATGAAAACTTACGAATTTTTGGAGCAGCTAGAAATAAGTTCCAACAGACTGCAAGGCGATGTGCAAATGACTATTGGACAGAAATTAGCCTTAGTATCTAAAAAGCTGCGGATGCTTGACATTTTCACGGTATGTATGATGGGATCAAGAGAGCCAAAGAAACATAAAACGGCTCCCATTATGTTTATATCTAGTGACCTGATTGTGAACAAATCTCAGCAGATGGAAAGATGGGTAGAGCACTTGTCCTCTCTCTAATCTAGGGATGTCAAGCGGTTGCCTACTATTAAATATCTAGATAGTCCCCCTAATCTTGATGAGTTAAATAGGGCAATCGACTGCTTGGCGAATGAAAAGGCCACCGGTGACGACGTAATTCCGCATGAGATCATCGAATGCTGCAAAGCAGCATTAATACAACCTCTTCACCATTTGCTTCTTCAGTGCTGGCAGGAGGAGTGTGTCCCACAAAAGATGCGAGACACAAATATCATCACGCTATTTAAGAATGAAGGAGATAAAGGCGACTGCAACAATTACAGAATAATCTTCCTTCTGAATGTTGTAGGCAAATTGTTTGCTAAAGTCTTACAGATCCGGCAGCAAGTTTCATATGATAGAATTTACTCCGAATCTCAATGTGGCTTCCGCAAGGGAAGATCAACCGTTGACATGATCTTCTCCCTGAGACAACTTCAAGAGAAGTGTCGGGAACAGCGTATGTCATTATACGCTGTTTTTATTGATTTAACGAAGGCATTCGACTACGTCAGCAGGGATGGTCTTTTCAATATGCTTGATTTGATAGGCTGCCCCCCAAGAATTCTAAAGCTCGTTATTTCGTTCCACTTAGGTGTGAAGGGCTCATTACATCTTAACGGTTTCAGCTCTGAAGCCTTTACAATTCACCAAAGTGACAAACAAGGGTGTGTTCTTGCTCCCACGCTATTCGTCATTTTCTTTGCTCTCCTTCTGTAAGACGCTTCCAGGACGAGGACAGAAGGTATTTACCTACGCATGCGAAGTGATGGCAAGTTTTTCAACTTCAACCGGTTGAGAGCACAAACCAAGGCACGAAATGTGCTTATCCCTGACCTTCTGTTTGCAGACGATGCAGCCTTTATTGCTCACTCCCAAGAGCAAGTCCAGTCTCTAATGGACTGTTTTTCGTCGGTATGCAAAGACTTTCGGCTAACCATCAGCATGAGCAAGACCAAAGTCCTCGATCAAAAGACTCTATTGCCTCCCATCATAACCGTTGGGTACTGTCAGCTTGAATCAGTACATCGGTTCACATACCTTGATTCAAGAATTGCGGATAACCTCTCGCTAGACACGGAGATTGATTAGCTGGATGGCTGTGAAGCTGTGTTTCTCTCTCCACTAAACTCTCGTGTTTGAAGTAATTGCAAGCTGACTGTAAAGACAAAATGATGGTTTACAGCGCGTGTGTACTAAATGATTCACTGTATGGCAGTGAAACCTGGACCAGCCACGCAAGACACGAACGGACGCTGAATGCTTTCCATCCACGAAGCATCCGTCGTATCTTCAAAATATCGTGGGTGGACAGAGTGACTAAAGCTGAAGTGCTTTCAAAAACTGGTCAACGGAGCATGTTCACCTGATCGGGACAGCGCTGCCAGTGATGGCTTGGTCATGTCTACAGAATAGAAAATGGTCGTATTCCAAAAGATCTACTCTATGATGAGTTGCAATTTGGAAGTCGACCATTGTGCAGACCACACTTGCGGTACAAAGACGTTTGCAAAAGAGATATGAAAGCTCTTGGCATCGACCCGGCAAGTTAAGAAGAACTTGCTCTTGACCGCTCACATTTGAGGCATTTTGTAAAGCGTCGTCGGCAAGCTGAGGAGGATCAGATACAGCTCTTGGCTGCTGACTCAGAACACGCCGCCAGCTTGCAACTGATGCAAAACAACCGAGATCTGATTTCCGTTGCCAGCGCCGCAAGAGATTGTTCCTCCCGAATCGAACTGTTTAGTCATTCCAAAACCTGCAAAACCTGAACATTTCACGTGATTGTGATGTACATTCATGGTCAACATCGACCGAAGGAGGCCAACAACAATAGCTCATCAGCAGTGCATATCCATGAAGGCAAACGAGTTTGCACCATGGACCGTCTTGAAGTTGCACCGATGCGTTAAGCGCTCAGCCAAACCATCCGGATTTAAAGGTTATTACCAATCATTACGTTTTTCGGGTACTAGTTGAGTGTTTAAAGTCGCAAAATGTTTGACGCCGGTGTCAGATCTTCGCAATAGGCCAGATTGTTATATATTTAAAGAATATTTCTCTGAACAACGTTTTAGATGTATTCCAATTTTCTGTGTAATGAGAGTATTAACTACTGATTGTTCAATACATACAATCATACAATAGATAGTGTGGCTTCTGCATCCGATTACCGAGAATATGTATAAGTTGCGTCTAATCACCTTCACGTTTTTGAAGTCAGCATTTTCCATCAGACAGCTACATCGAGAAATCCAAACTGTTTCAATAATGTTTTAATAAAACTTCCCGTTTTCAGATGCTTTCATTTGAGGGTCTTTTTGAGATGCAATCTGACGCATTACTGCATGTATTGTTCCAGATTCATGCATACTACATTGTTTCGATCAGTCTTTGACACTTGCAGAAATATTCATTCAACAAACGAGCATTCTTTCAGAGGATATGCACATTAAATTTTGTCCAGCATGACACAATATGCTCCCAATTAGTTGGATATATAATAACGTCGAGATGCACTAGATGATAATAATAAAGCTTGCCTATCACAAAATCAGAGTCATTGGTCACGATGACAATTTACCCCTTGTAAACATTGAAATCAAATTGAATTTATAAAAAATAAGCGAGAATATTCGTGAATATCGGACAGAAAACGGATGTACGAACCATTTTGCTTCGAAACTTTTCGCTGATTTACCAACAGATTTTCGTGTGCTTTCTATATGAGTCATCTACAAATTTGTAATGTTAGTTATCAAGCTAAATCTCAGCTGATCACTTACTAACTCTACGAATGTAAGTCAATCGATATGCTTCGTGAAACATGAGTTTATGAGGTCGAAGGAACCAGAAAATTCACAATTTTAATCGTATTATAGCCGTGCGCATAGCCATATTCTACCAAATTGGTCAGGATTATAATTTTTCGGTGTGCTGAGAGTGGCCGTGACCCGGTAGCATTGATATAAATGTTCTTTGTTCATCGATATCGTCATATCGTGTCGCAGAGAAACGCAAGTCATAATTGAAATGCATATCCTTGCTATCATAAGCTGTATGACATTAACCTCGTTGGTACGAGGCGGAAGTAAGTCCGATGTAGTAATGTTTAACTTCTGGAAATATTCTTTACGACCAAAACTGGTGCCTCTGAGCGAGTTTAAACGGAGTATAGAGGGTTTCGCAGAGCGTTAGGGTTAAATAATCCTGTACCAAAGTTGGTTGCCTTATAGTTAGTATAATTGTGTTGCGCATTGTCTTTACTGTACAACGCTGCTTGAATATATGTTAGTAATCCACCACTGGGTAGTTTGTATTCTTGTGAATGAGAGCACAATAAGACCGAGCAAACTTTACGAAAGCCAAAGGCCTGTATTGTAAGGTAGACTTGTTTTGGACGTTTGCATATGAACACATAAACAAGTTATTTTGATGAAATTATCTTTGTATAATTTTAATGAATACACGATGCGCTCCAGATGTTATTTCATGACTCTCAAGTTGACTGATAACATTATCGCACATTAAATATCCGATTATATTCAAAACGATTAAAAAGGGTGCCACTTGTTGTTAAAGAATGTCATCCGAAATACTTGCATTATATTTGTGTATAGATTAATTCAATATTTTCTTTATATTTATCGGCTGATACGGTTCTCGCTGTTAGTTTCGCATAGTGAACCTCGCATACGGTTTTACCATTTCCCTAGTATAAAAGCGGTTTCCTTTGCGATTTTAAATAGTTCTTATTCTGGGCCACATATCTGCAATTCAAATGAGCTCAGAATAGCTCCTAAAATAATTCACGTCAGCTTGTGCAAATGCTTCTAGCAATTGAGGAGTTGACAAGGACATCATGAAGATATTACTTCCATTGAGCTTTGCATAGGTATGCCATAACCGTTAACTTCTGACTAGAAAATCCCACGCAAACGTATCCATAGATTTACTGTGTTTCAGAGAGAATTTTCGTTATATGTTATATCGGAGTGGGGCATGTTCTGAACTTGCGAAATTTCGCCCAGCTATATTTTGCGTGTGAAGCTGCGAAATGTTCTGATATTTTTTCCCGGTATGTGAAAATACAGTGCTTAGCGCAGGGCATATTAATTAATCTCCGCAGAGAGATATGCATATCACGATGATTTATCGATCAGTACACAAATAAGAAGAACAACATCAAGTAAATAGCTAAGAGGAGTAGGATAACAGGCTGAACTGAATGTCGGAGTTAAAACTAGATATTGTACTCTGTTGAGTACCAACATTATGTTTATCTCTAGTAAGATTTTATGAACAATTGATTGGTGATGGTGTTAGGTATGACCATGAGCTAAATTGAGCTAACTTTAACGAGAATAAGCAGAATAATTCCGACCAGATCCATCTTGTAGCGCACTAATTCCAGATTGCTAAAAATTGTGGGCATCAGACAAAGTAGCTGATCTGTGAACCACAACGTTCATGCAATTTTCTAGTGATAGCATGCAAAACTAAACAGGCTGGTATATTTGGCTGGGAGTTTTCTCAGTAACAGATCTGATTTGTTGTGATTGCAAAATTAGCCGCAGCATTCAAGTTGTTTTCTTGACTGCAGTCATCAACGTAGTTTAAATTTTTGGAACGACCAGTTACTATTGTTCTGCAAATGCAAGTACAGTGAAACGAAGATCCTGAATAATGAGCGGTATCATATCCTCCGAAAAGTTTCAGCACATTTTATGACACAAGCTACAACAACTGCTATATCTATTAATAATTTTGTGACAGGAGTAGCTTTATAATGGAGGTATCTTGGTAATGCCTAATGATTTTTCTCACTAGTTCTAGAGCGGTATCACTAAATGACATTTAATTCGAAACAAACATGAAATCGGTTTTATTTCGCACCGAGAAAATATATGCATCGATGTTTTTGGCTAATTATCAATTACATATCCTGCGGAAACTGTTTAAAAAGCCGATGAAAACCGTCCACAGTGGACACAATGGCCTCGAGATTCACTCATGATGAAGTTCAACTGTACTATTTATTATTTGTGTTCTTTAGAACAGGATTAACTCGACCATAATTATGGTAGTACAGTGCGTCTAGGGCCGGTCTACCGTCAGCCGTCTGTCCCACGTTGATCAAGCAATAATGAATTTTCCTCCAGCCTGGCACTCTTGACTAGCACTTAATTCTCGAAAATTATTTAAGAAGAAAACATCGTTACTGATTTAACCCTGATGGCGATATATGCCATATTGACTGTGATAGATGGGGGCATGAATTGATTAAATTGTCATTTTTGTCACTCGATTTAGCGGAGAGATACTAGGCTTCCTATGAATAGTGAATGTGTGAAATTAAGTGCACGATATTTAGTTTGCGAGGAAGATAAAAAGTGTAAAATATATTCCAGTATATTTTTTGTTACCGATCATCCGTACCAAGCCCATCGAACTATTCAAAAAGTTGAACACGACGGTCCATAATGGAAGGCCTGGACTCGAGTTGACTTTATTCATTTACACAAATAGGATTTAAAATAGGATCACTGTAATGTGATTCGCTATTGATATACACGAGCAATGTACGTCATAGATGTGTACGGTTTGTTGCAATGCATCTGTCATAGCAAACACTGCAAATCACACGGAACGGAATACAATTATTAATCAAGTCTGAAAACCTTTCTCTTGCATTTTGTAACAGTAAATAGTTCTAGAAATTATTTGAGAATTAATCGAGGTAAATGGCATAGATCCGCTACATGAACTGTAACGTTTATCTGAATAAACTTAACTTATCAGATTCAGTGAGCCTTGAAACAGTGGATCAAAGGTAAACAAGATTATACTTGTATGCCAAGGCTCACTGAACCTGATCTTACTGTCTCCACCTGAAGACGGCAAACAGCCAGAAACCGGAAGTGATGTGTAAGGGATGGGGATGTGAGTAACACATTACTTTGGTCATCCGCAAGCGCCTTGAGTGCTTTGATCAAGAATCACTTTGTGATTCTGTGTCTGAACATCGTGGTTCGTTGTACGAACCATATATAACAGTTGGCATACAAGTATAATATTGTTTACCTTTAATCCACTGTTTCAAGGCTCACTAAACCTGATCTTACTGTCTCCACCTGACGACGGCAAACAGCCAGAAACCGGTAGTGGTGTGTAAGGGATGGGGATGTGAGCAACACATTACTTTGGTCATCCACAAGCGCATTGAGTGCTTTGACCAAGAATCACTTTGTGATTCTGTGTCTGAACATCGTGGTTCGTTGTACGAACCCTATATAACAGTTGACATACAAGTATAATCTTGTTTACCTTTAATCCACTGTTCCAAGGCTCACTGAACCTGAACCTACTGTCTCCACCTAACGACGGCAAACAGCCAGAAACCGGTAGTGGTGTGTAAGGGATGGAGATGTGAGCAACACATTACTTTGGTCATCCACAAGCGCCTTGAGTGTTTTGACCAAAAATCACTTTGTGATTCTGTGTCTGAACATCGTGGTTCGTTGTACGAACCCTATATAACAGTTGGCATACAAGTATAATCATGTTTACCTTAAACCCACTTTTTCAAGGCTCACTGAACCTTATCTTACTGTCTCCACCTGACGACGGCAAACAGCCAAAAACCGGTAGTGGTGTGTAAGGGATGGGGATGTGAGCAACACATTACTTTGGTCATCCACAAGCGCCTTGAGTGCTTTGACCAAGAATCACTTTGTGAGTATTGGTTTTCTCTTTGCTAATTCTTGTTCAATTGCATGCGCAACGTTTTCATATCTCCCATATATGATCGATCTCGGATGTCATTCCAGTCACATTCCGTTACTAGAAATCAATAATACCAATACCTAATGGTTCTAACATTTAATTGGACAATATGTGTAATATTCAAATTAAGACAAAACTAATAACGTGTTCAGGATAATTCGTATCTCATTAATCAATAAAGTAATTTGTATCATGTTTATTTTACTACCAACAGTTGTTTTTCTGCTCGTTGACTTGGAGACGAATATGTTTGCCAACAAGGAGCAATGTGGAGAAGTTACACCAGAAAAGATGAAACACATGGCCGAAGTGGTGAATATGACAATATAGCTTTACACAATTTCATTATATCATCCACATTTCACATGTGATAATTTGTTTTTTTTGTTTATATAATGTTTCATATATACAACCGTTTCCGCCTCAGGTGTAATAGAGAAAGTAGGATATTGACGTGAACATTTATTGAAATACTCTGTATGGTTTGAATGTTGAATTTCGGGAATACGTTGCATTGAGGACTTGAATTTTACTCATGATTAAATGTGATCTTCTTAGTTTTTGTTAATTATCAAATGCATTTTCTGCTTCAAATGGACTTTCTTCGGGCACAATCGCATTTCAAAGTCATAAATCACAGATTTATGTGAATTGTGAACAATGTTTGAATGTAAATAAGGTGACCTCTAATGGAAGGATCGTTAGCTCAGCAAATGTTTCCGATTTTTCTTTCGTTAACACATTAAAAACAACATATCAGTCAAACGAAATGTGATTAGTATAAAAAATAATCAATCGCGACTCGAGGCGATCAATTTTACGAAATGTTTTTCTCAAGACGATTAACGTGTACATTTATTAAATTAATAGAACGGGCCTGGTTATGGCATTTGAGCGAAGAACAGTCAGTAGAAAATAAACTTAATAAGCAATGCGTCATCCTTGTACTTGTAATAATTTTTGATTGACCTCCTCGAAGAAACAAATTCGTTCGGTTCGCTTATTTGATCACTGAAATTATTAACTAACAAGACGTTTGATTTCGGTATTCAAAAAGTGAGAAATATTGATTTTGCCTGATTGCAAAATAAGTTATTGTTCAACAGTTACACATAAACAGTAGAAACCTGTCTCAAAGTACCCCACTCTTGAAACCGCCAATTCGACAATCCCTTATAGCTTACATTCGAAACTTGAGAACTCTTCAGAAAGTGATGCAATCAGAGTTACAATCAATATTTAATATGTCACGTTTTCGTATCAGTTGAGAGGATTTTGTGGATGGAATACTAGGAGTTACCAGTGGAGAATAGTTCAATACTCGCATACATGCTAATAATTAATAATTCACTCTAATAAGTCAATTTGGATTTGTCTGGAATGAGACTTCAAATGTGAAAGTGCGTTCAGCCTGGTTTAGTACAACTGGCATGATCTACGTCATACAAAGATTAATAATACTGTTGAGCTAAAGAATATGGTGTTATTTTATATCAATATTACTTGGAGTACATTATAATAAAATTCAAATTTTACCAATTACAAATGTTTCTAACCAATTTGTCAGCCTGCGTCGTTTATAAAATGATCAGCTTCTTTTATACTTGATTTTTGAATACTAAATTTTAGATAAGAAGATCTCTCCGCTTACCCAATTGCATCATAACAAGGTATCACATTGTGGGGTATCGCATGGTTCTCGCTGAAATAAGAATACATCTCCAATTGGGGAAGTCAACGCTAATAGAGGGCTTGATTCAATTGCAGAAAAACACGAATTTCCTTGCTTTCCGAACGCATGGTACGTGAAAAAACACGATTTGTCCCGTTGCATTCGAACATACATAATTTCATTGCGTTCAGAACAGTCACCTCACGCTTCTGGAACATGTGATACCTGTTTTCCTTCGATTTCCTCAGCACTCAGCGATTGTCAGTTTGTACACTGGATATTGAGCTATGCCGCAGGGGATCATGCTGTCAATAATGAGCATATATATGTGATGATTTTTGAGAGTTCACTATGACCAGCTGAGAAAAATATATAAAAGTCCACAGAACTACGTGAATTAAAAAAAACAATTTGTGTTTAACATATTTCAACATACACTCAGCAAATCGGATAATTCAAATTAGGATTTAAAACGGATTAAAATAATTAATAAGGAATACTTATTATGCTAATTGTTGAATTGTGTTTCTTGGTAATTGAATCCACGGCAGGCCATTTTGAACCATTGATATAGAACAGAACATTGTTAGGAATTACAGGGTGGCTTCTCTACAGCAAACGATCTGTTAGATTTCTATTATTGTCTAACGAAAAAATGTTTTCATTCATCAATACTCGTATACTTAATTACGACTTCTTCATGTTTTGGTCTAGATGATCGGAACGTTATGGATTTGCAAATGTTTGGCAGCATGCAAACAAGTAAGACCAAATACATTTCGGTGCTCACATCTCTATCTCTTACAATCCGAATTGTACTAAAATTCTATATTTATATTAGTGAAACTGCATCTAAATAAACACACGAAACGTTATGCGATAATCAGATAGATCATTTGTCCTTTTTCATCCACGTTGCGACTTATGAAATCTTCTGCGGAATCCCACTCACGGCAATATTTGAATGATGTGGGTGACTAATTCTGCGTTGTTGACAGTCTGATTGAAGATGATAGAATCTGCCGTTCACCAACTTAGAATGGACGAATCCAGTCATGAGCAATCTTTGCTCAGTCAGTTAGGATTGTGTCAAGAGCACGTAAATCTCTTTTCGTTCATGTCATCCATCAAAGGCCTACGTTTTGCAGCACTCCACAGCATATTTATTGCGCACAAGTAAAAATTCATCATGGTTGCCTTCACCGTCAGCTTGCTTTTGTCTTAAACTCATTATTGTGGACCGTTCTTTCGTCTCAAGGTCAAGAGAGAATTATTTCACATTCTTTAAGTCAAGATTTGCGATTTGATTTACTGGTTCTAGCAGGTAGATTCTGAAACTAATGATTAGAGTCAATACAGTTTATTGTGAAAATGTATGGGCAAAGATTATTCTGATCATTGTTGTAATTTTCAAGCCGTCAATTAACGACAGGATTAAGCGATGATTTGATGGCTGCATCGTCGACTTACACCATGTCACAAATTCGCACATCTAGTAAGTCTATTTTGAATCTCCGGGTTTCAAAATAAAAGGTAGGTGGACATTTGTGTTTCTGATGTTGAACTTATGACTTGCCTGCTGAGCTGAACATCTTGTTTGGTGCCCAGAAATCCTATGAAATATCATGTTAGCTTCAGTAGCTATTTTTTGAACTAACGAAATTATGTATTTTCCAATGTTCATACGATTAAATAAACACCATTCAAACACTTATTCCGATCACATTCAATTTTTTTTCGGAATAACTTTTTCGTGTGTATACTCGTATAGGAATACTGGTATCAATTCAATGCTTTTTAAAATTTTGACAACATTTTCACATAGTATATTGCATTGCGCGCTTTGAAAATTGCAGAATTCACCACTCACTTGCCAATCAAAGTTGTGCTGGATAACTTTTCGAAATGGAATCAATTGCTCGACGCAAGTGAGGACCGTTTCAAAGTATGTTAACGGATATAGTTTTATCATGATTTATATATTATACCAAACCTCTCAGAAATATAAATCAGCTCTTGATCAGGCGTTTGGAAAAAGAGATTGTTTGCGTTCATCGACTAGTGAGCACCAAAACTCTCGGGAGCGTTGAGATACGCGAGTATTTGTTCCGTGAACATTTTTAAACTCAAGTCACGCAATTTCTAAACAGATTGAATGTTGAGCCATCGTCTTTGTTTTGCTTGATCCGCTTGAAGTTACGTATCTAGCACAATAGCACCGGTAACAAAAATGCTTCGTTTTACAAAAAGCGCAATGAGAGCAGATCCATGAAGTAGGATATGCAAGAGGTCACTTGAAACTGCGTACGATTGATGATAACTGATGATAACGGTTGTACATCAGTTTGGAAGGATGCTTTCACATATTTTAAATGTTCTTTGAAAAGACCGCTTAGTCGATAAAAAAAGCCGCACGTTGGAACTTAGCGGTGTAAATATTGGGAAGATATTCAACGAGCGCGCCGACAGCCTATTAATCAAAGCACTATTTTAAAAATAATAATTTAAAAATATCATATCTGGTATGATCGTTTTCTTTCCATCGTGTTTCGCAATAATATCGCAAACCAACGTCAGCAATTGCGCGAGATGTAAAATGTCCGACTAAATAGAGACCCCATTACGCAGTCATGATTCAAATAACGCGCAGTACACATTGTTTGAACTAACGTTATTTTCAATGAGATATATTTCAGTTTTTGGATGAAGTTACGTGTGATTATCTTAGTATTATGATGAATAGAATGGAGAATCACTCCGAAACTTTCGTATAAAAATTCAAGCAGAATCTAAAAGCATTCATTTAAATGCCTCTGCAATTAATATAAATAAACAAGATAATGAGGTGACAGCTCAATCATAATTTCATTACTTTTCATCACTGACAAGGACGGTGGCTTTACCAGATAAATGAAATGGCAAATGACATTATACGAAATATATTCTAAGCTAAGATGAATTTGGCAGTTGGCAGTTGATGCTTCGCATTTCGTTAGAGAATTTGATTATGACCGACATGAAATAGGTGGAAACGTGTTATAGTTAGATGAAACGGTGCTGTCATATGAAGAATAACATCAGTTCCGAAACATACACAAAATGACAACAGACTTTGTCCTTTAAAAATTAATAAATAATGCAAACGCTTGATTGTCATGAACCTGCCCTTAACGTAGCTGGGCTATTTTAAAAACGTATGAATGCGTTGTAATTCAGAAAGTAGTTCAATATATCAATTCAGAGTTAAATTATTTCATGGCTGGAACAATAATCTGCGGTCTATATTTTGATGAATCCTAGCAACAAATGATTTCACTATTTCAACGTGCTGGGAATATTTCACAAATTGACGCATCTCGTGAAACGAATTACGACAGAAAAGTAATTGACCGAATAGCTGATGTTCGCATGACGCTAAATTATGATTAGAATTTGCGGAGATTCCCGGAAAATTGGCCACTGAATGCATTGCCGATTCTCGTTGGTGATGCACACACTAACGTCCAAATCGAATATGGATTTTATCCAAATGGCGGTAAGCAAATTATGTTTCATATTCCACATTTAACGCCAAATCGTGGCGATATTGTCATTGGAAAAAACTTGCGACCCAAGAAACTCAGAGTTAATCATAACATTGCCAATGATTCGATGAGGTTTCGACGAGCAAATGTGAGCATTAATAGTAACTGTAAAATCCCATATCGGTCACTTGGGAGTGAACATCATATAAGGATTTATATGGTGGGAATAAAAGGAAATAGCCTTCAAACAATTTTGCTGAGGTTCCGCTTAATTGCTCGGTGTGAGTCGAAACATCAATGATGAAATCTGCGACACCCATATAGAAGTAACATTTTGTAAGCCAGTTCATTGTTTTACAGGTCCCTCTAGCCAAGCCTCAAATTATTATAGTATCAAAACCCTGAGCATTTTAATTTATATCGACTTCCAATGAGCCACATTATATTGGCATTATTGCTGTTGTTGTGCTTCATCTTTAGATGTCGAACATGGATGTCCACCATGAAAGCATGATTGTTTAATGCTCAACAGCTTTTAGAATGAGTAAACAGTTGCGTAAACATACTCTCTCTCTCGCAGCGCCATGACGAATGTATTTACTCGGAAGCTTAATGTCAGTTGCAACCGGTGGCGTGATCCACGATTAGCAGTAAAGCAGTATCGGATATACAGATGCTTGCAGACGTCGCATTACCCAGTGCCTTTGACGTGTAAGTTCAAGAGAATGTTCTTTGCAACACGTATGGTCAAGATCAATAACATGGATAGCTCATGTGCAAACGTGTTTGTAAAGCAAGCACGGCGTGTTTTAGGATACCGATGATAATTCCGTATACTATGTTCTTTTGTGTATCGGCAATAAGCCTGTTGGACCTTATTTCGGGCGGATGATTTTGCATTCGTTTAAACTTCAAGACCGCTGACTTCTCTCTTGGCTTGAAACTAGTTGATCGTTTGAGTTTTCGGTATACTCTTCATGGAATGAGCAATTCGGTGCATGTAGTTGTTTTAGCGATTTCCGTTTTCCAGTGGAGTTCTTCTAATGAACTTCATTGAGAAGGATTCTTCATAATGCACGGCACCATTAGTTTTGCTCATACGAGTAACTTTTATCCTTTGCTTAGCACACATTTGGGCACGGTGAAATCTATTCTGGGAAACATCAGTTTTGTGTAAAACCAGTGAATTTTTAGTGTCGCAGTATGTACTGTGATATGATCATGTGAGGAGTAGGCATTTCTTATCGACGCGTTTGACGATGCTGAAATTAGGCTGATGCAAATGCTTAGACAAAACATATATTTATGATAATTTATGCTGTTGGTTTGTTTGATAGAAATGATTAGTGATACGAAGTCTAAACTTTGTTCATATTTTCAATTGGCGTTGACCATTTTCAGTGGTTCCACCTACTAATAAATAAAATTGAATGTTCTTGAAAAAACCGTATAACACTAAATAGGTTTTAGTGGTGAGTCTCAAAGACTGTTGTAAAAATGTGAAAATTAAATATGTTTTAACAGGTTTCACAGAGGGCGACAGTGCTTTAACGTTGACATAAGCAATAGAACGAGTTATGCACTTCGGATTTTGAGTCGGTAACTCTTGAATTAACAAACTGCATGTAATTAAATGATGTGGTATTCATTCAATAAAATCCCTCCAGCATTAGATCCCAATGTGACAGGTGAGTCAGAGTAAAAACAATTGATAATAATATATTTGTTTTCATAATGAATTTTGTCCACACATTTCTAGACAATTTGGACTGGAAATCTTTGCAGTTGTGTTGAAGAAATTCTTAGTCTTTTGTGATCTTCGGCAACGTTGACTCAACAAATATGACATTAATCTTTATAATGTATTTTGCAGGGCGTTCTATAGGCGCTCTTGCACAATTCGTCTTATTTGTTTATATCATATTGATACCACATCTTGGAGTAAATATACACAAACTATTGTATGGATAACAGCAGAGACGATCATAAAAGGCTTCTTAGTAATCGAGGTCATATAAACTTTCTAGTGTTTTGTTGAAAATGAGGGACTAATCACTAGTCATACGATCAACAAATTCTGGATATCGATGATTGCCACGATACAGTTCATTTGGACAATAGTAATAATGCTAATATATTCATTTCCCTCCTAGCACCGTTATAATATTGCTTACAATCATATTTTAGAGACGGTAAGATCAAGATACTTGAGCATTTAAAAATGTAACACAGTTCGATTTAAATATTTCGGCATTGTTGTTCTTCTACAATGGGAATGTGTTCTAGAACGCAGGCACAAAAATACTTACCATGGAAGCAATCAATAAAATTATGCCTCCCGCCGTCGACAATACTGATATTGCTTTCTTTACAGTAATGCAATTCATCGTGATGGTTGCGGAAAACGAGGTCACGGGAACTTTTTGCACACACGTAAGAATATTTTACTATTTCCAAATTGATAATTATTTAAAACTAACAGCGAAGCCTCTATTTGTCAGAATTATTTATTGCGATGTTTAACATGCTAGTCAAACTTTATTCTGCAGTCTAAATGCTGAAAAGTTACGCAGACGAACTAAGTTGAGAGCGCAGACATCATATGTAGTTAGTCAGTGGATTATAGTGGTTGATAACAAGTTTTTTACTTAAAAAATATCAAAGGCGTTTGATGGCATGAACCATTCTATACTCCTAAGCAAGCTGCAGGATGTAGTTATTAATTGGTGCCTTCTTACCTGACATATATGTCACCTACTTTATCGCAAGGCTACTGTATATATCGATGGTGTGATTTCTAGGGAATTCAAAGATACCACGAAATTCGTTACTTGGTCTTTTTCTTCATCATCAAAGACCTTTTAAAAGTTGTCTCAGCCAAAATGGTTCTCTTTGTGGATGATGTTAAACTTTGTATGTGAATAACGTGAATCGTGTACTGTTTGGGCTTACAAAGCAATTTAGGTATATTGAACAGCTGGTAAAATCGAAAAAAAAGGTTCCATTCAACCTATCCATTCATATATTGCAAATAGTTAATGATTTCCTGTTCCCATACAACCTTGTGTCGCAACCAGTGGAATGGACAACAGAAGAAAAGGACATGGGAAGTCTTAAAATAGCTTAAAATGTGAGGCCGTGTACAACCGAGCTAACCGCATGCTATGTGGGCTTCGGCCTATTTTCGGACATTTCTCCCATGAAACATTCTCCATGTTCATGAATCGATATAATAACCATGTGATAGATTACTCAGTGCAAACTTGGACAACATGGCTAAAAATAGACATCATGCTGCTTGAGAGGATTTATCATTGAGCAACAAAATGGTTGTGCTGTCTCAGTATGCTAGCATAAGAGGATCAAGTGCTTCATCTTAATTTGGATACACTGCCTCGAAGAAGCGTTCGATTGGATCTAATTATAAGTTATAAAATAATAAAATAAACTCAATAATAATAATAATAATAAACTCACCCATGGCATTTGATATTGCACATTCTCACCTTAACAGCCGTCGGTGATTATATTATAGCTTTTTGAATTTATTTGCCGTGTTTCATTTACAAATCTGATAAGCACACACGTTACAGACTAACGTTGCATGAATATAGATACACACATATATGACGCAGACAGTGTCATCAAGAAAATTAGAATGAATATTTGTGACAAGTTGTCTTGCTTCTAAGGTTGACGCGATGAGTTTTGGTCCATTGACGCTTGATTCTATCGCATAAAACTAAGATGATATTGCAATTAATCTGTGCGTCATTCTAGCATACTAATATTCCAAATAGCCTGCGTCTCAGATGTGAACTTTGCTTTGAAAAATATTACACAAAATTTGCGCATTGATATCTTTAACAAAATCCCATGCAGATCATAACGAATATCATGTGTCAAAGTGGTGAATACTGTCAATTTATTGGTCCTGGGCTTGCTTGTTAAATTTGAATTTCTTGCGAGGCTTTTAATGCAGACAATGAGAAATAGTCATTCTTCCCCGAATTCAATTCAATTCAATGGTCCAAAAAGCAGATAGCTT
>JACCGJ010010563.1:45955-92497 GCA_013407085.1 Atriophallophorus winterbourni | reverse complement strand
ATTCAAGGGTAATTCAAGGTTTTTAATGGTCTAAAAAGCAACAAGCTTAACAACAACCATAGGATGGTAAAAATTGAAATTTAAGTGTATAAACAATATAAGAACATAGATTAAACAGTATATAAGTGTTCTGGAAATGAATAATGCACTAGGTTAATATACGTATTTATGAGCATGTGGAATGTTTCACGGGAAAAATGTCCGAAAATACGCCGAAGCATACCCAGCATGCGGCTAGCTCGGTTGTACACGGCTTAGCATTGAGTGCTATTTTTAAGACTTCAACTAATCCATACGCCGAGGTCCTTTTCTTTTGTTGTCCATTCCACTTTTTGCGACCCAAGGTTGTATGAAAATGGGAAACCTTTACCCTTTAAATTTTCCATTTTTTGAAGTTAAATGGAAACTTGTTTCGCTCTGACCAGCTGTTCAATATATTCAAGTCGCTTTGTAAGTGCAAGCAGTCCACGCTTGACGCCATTCACATCCAAAGTTTAGCATTATCAGCAAAGAGAACCATTTTGGCTGTGACCAGTTTCGGAAGGTCGTTGATGTAGACCAAAAAGAGAACCAGACCAAGTACCGTACTGTATAGACGTTCCTGGTTGTAAACAGCTACTCCACCACCTGTTCTTAAGCGGTCTCTCCGAAACATGGTCATGTTTGGAATAGAGAGCTCGCGATCGCTCACGTGAGGTTCGAATCACGTCTCAGTTATCGCTATGACGTCGAGTGAGTGCTGATTACAGAGATCCTTCTTACCAGCTAGTTGGTTTACCAGGCATTGCGCGTTTATATATAGGCAATTGATTGTGGTTTTCGTATACAATGATGGAGCTGAAAGCTCGTCTATTTGTCCGACCCTTCGAGAGTCGGACATTTGTCGTTTTTTGGGATTGCCGCAATGTTTCCAACCGGAGTTTCGTCTGATTGTAGAAGCCGTGATTTATTAGGTGGTTTCGATGTAGAAAGTCTGGGGTCACTCATTCTAACATCCTTCGGGTGATTCCTATGATTTGCTTTCTATGAGTGCAAACACTACGAAACAGGTTAAGGGGTGAGTGTGTGATGGAAATGCATGCAATAGAGTAAATTAAACCAGTTAAAGGATTATACAGCATACACGGGTGTAACAATTGATCCTGATCTCGACCGCCTATCGCAGGCAAATTACAATTGGTCGGATAAATTCAATTTAACGATCTCTGTTCATACTGACACACTTGGTATGATGAAGCTTCTGTGTCAGAACAGACTTTAACAAAAACTGCTTTAACCGTTTCACTTCAACTACTCGTTTAAAAATGTGTACCCAGATGCCGTCAAAACTCGGGTTTAAACTTCTACGGAACTCAAAGTCCATGTTAGTTTTCAGTCGACAACTTCTGTGCCTGGGTTTATAAAAATCTGCCGACGCGTTTGTAGTATGGCATGGAATCCAAGCTACAACAATGCCTTTTCAAGTATGCACAGGCTTATTATTGAGGGTAATTTCCTGTTGTCTTAGCAGAAATTTGACCTTAAATGTTTTCGATTAAGGTCAGTGCTCAAACGATTGAAAATTAGATTTTCAATTAAAAGTCTAACAAACAGGAATTAACGGTTTAATGTAGCAAATTGACAATTAATTCAATTAAAATTCCGGATCGAGATACCGAAAAACTTCACAATCAGACACCGTGAGTGTATAATATGAGAATATCGGGTTTAGCATTTTGTCTACCAATCACGAAATGATTTCCCATTCCCATGACTACGTATTTCGCTTAGGAAATAGCAACCTTTTCACGACGTTTACAACGTTATGCGCAAAGGGGAGATTTGCGCTGTTCATCTTGGGTTTGTATACTTACACTTCACAATCAGCCACTAATTTCCAATTTAAAAGCTGCGATTTACATCATATCAGCAAAATGGTCTGCGGTCTATTCGTTTCACGGTCAATGTAGCGATTCTTTATATC
The DNA here is from genome assembly GCA_013407085.1 of Atriophallophorus winterbourni. Lineage (NCBI taxonomy): Eukaryota > Metazoa > Platyhelminthes > Trematoda > Plagiorchiida > Microphallidae > Atriophallophorus > Atriophallophorus winterbourni. The sequence continues at coordinate 90,534 of JACCGJ010010563.1, read as the reverse complement.
TATTAAAAGGGGGTATTTGTACCGCAACCAGTGGTATCTGATTTCTCTTCCCATTAAATAAATCTTTTGGTATATGACAGTTTTCTATTCTACCGTCATTACAATTTCCGCGCATCTGGCGTTCACAAATTACAGTGAATCTAGTCAGCAAACCAGTTTTCAAGAGCAACTTCGCATTAAACAAAATTTTCAGTTTGCTGAAACAAGGCAAAATAATGATTCCCAGGCGATTTCCTCTTTGATTTCAGTTTCTAGCTAGTGGCCACTCGCGAAATTTGAACCGAGATGGGCGAAATGATTAACCGGCTAAAGTGATAATTGGGACGAAACAACCCCTTGTATGTGAACTTGGTTTTTGTTCATGTTGGTCACCAGTATACATTCTTTGCACGATGACAAAATTATTCCAATCGGTACTAAAGCTGCTCAGAGCAACAAATGATGGTAGCTCTGTTATAGGCGAACAATATTGTACTGAAAACCAGATCTGCTTTAACGCTCAAAAAATGTTTCACAAATGCCATTTCCCCGCTGGGCTTAAAAAAGCAACAGTAAAATCGATAATTGAAAACAATAGTCCTTCCTGTCTGGCATTTCGCTTTTTCAGACGTCCAATATGCTCGGCAGTAAAAATGAAAGTTAAGCAAATTTTACCGAATGCTCAACCATGGTAGAGGTCTAACCACGAACATTTGTAGGTCAAACGCACCGTAGTATGCTCATACAAATAGGTGTCAGCATGGATTTGATTCAACTATCGTTTCCTCTGCAGTAGTCAGATGATATTCCGGTCATAACGAATGGGTAGACAGGTTTACGAGAAGGAACATTGTGTGTGCGAAGTATACCGTAGGCCCGGATCACCCCAGTTTATATTTACCCACCCCAAGCAACTCTCTATTGAATAATTGTCACACGTACCGACTGGCGTATTTATTACCAAGATGAATTACAATAAAACCAACCAGCAAGTTTTTAATAGTTTGATTGATTTCATGCATTGAGATTTTGATGAAAATTCATCTGCCGCCGTTTGGACCGAATTCGCTCACTCTGCAGACATATCGTATTAACTGTCTCTCGAAAGCAAAAGTATTATTATAAATAGCGTGAGCTGCACCCACGCAGTGTTGTCCCATACTGCTCTACCCACCTAGGCACCAATCAACGTTTCTCAAATGAGACAGACACGCTTCTGGTCTGGAGTTAGCGGAAGACGTTTAGAGACGATCGAACAATTGCAACGGCGACAGAAAACCAGTCACTAATTGCTTAGGTATCATTTTTGAAGCTGGAAGAAATTATGCAAAACCAAGGAATAAAGATTCATTTGGCATGTGCATCTTAGCTGCGATTATTTTACTTTATTCAACATAGTTCTTGGCTCGTCCCGTTTCCCCATGTGCGTTTTAAGGTGACAACTCAGGGTTTTGCTTCTATTTTTTTTATCTCTCTCGGTCCACAGCGACGGCAGATGCACGCTTTAGGTATGTGAAAACTACCGCAAAAGTCATTTGCCGATGCTGCGTTCCACTACTTCACACTCCTTAATTTTTTGGCAATATGCCATGTACAAATGTAATATACGAGCATACAGAATTTAAACCCACCCATCCATCAAGTATACACGATTAGGATCTCTCCAGTTACATCACCAAGACTTATAGAAGGCATTCACATAAACTAGTGCTATCTGAACAGTTCACCACATTCTCGTTTGGCTTGTCTGAACGCTTTTTATTTTATTTTTATTTAAAAATAGACAAATATTGCGCATTAGACCTAAAGAATATGCAACAAGTTCAGCCGTAGCAAGGAATCAAAACCTGGAAGATGACCTGATTTTTCGCCACATTTAAACGTTTCGTAGGTTATTCAAAACATCACCTTGTATGCAAGCATCCGATAAACATTTTGTTGAAGATGATTGAGGTTTTCCACTCTAATACGTTGTTTATTATTTGGTTCTTAATATAAAACATTCCTGCGAATTACACATTGCGATATTCAAAGTAATTCAAAGTTTTAATGGTCCAAAAAGCTAATACTTTGCAGTAACCACAGGTTAAAATATAGGAAATGCATAAAAGCAACACAAATGTTTTATCAATATGGGAAGTCACCACGTGTATTCAGGTGCGAGGTTGGATTTGGTCAACATATACTCGTCAAGTTCAGCCTTGAACATGTTCAGGCTTGATGCGTAAATGATATGTGGGGGAGAGAGAGTTCCATATAAAACAAACACGGACAGCAAAGAAAAACCTTCGACAATTTGATCTGGAGTGTGGAATAATTAATTTGTAGCCATGCGATCTGCTACCACTTGCTTTTTACCGATGAAACAAGTGTTCAAGTGGGTGATCCACTGTATGCAGAATGTTGAACAGCAGGATCAAGTCACACCTGAGACGACGGTACGAAAAGTCAAAGAGGTTTAGAATTGCAATCCTCTCTTCGTATGGCCTGTTATATAGTCCGGTCACCAGTTTTGTAGTGCGGTGGTATATGCGTTGCAGCAGGGTCATGTCCTTTTGTAACCATGGGGACCATGCTTGAACAGCGTACTCCATTGTTGGTCTGATTTTACCCTGCTTATCAAAACTGAAATGGGAAGCAACATTTAATTCAATCGAACTTTATTACAAAATCGAAAAAGTAACCAGTAAATTCAGCTGTTTATTTGAGCAAGTTGTATCCTTTTATCCACTCGAGTCGGTGTTTGAGGGTTTTTACTCACAAGAATGTCTGATCGTTTCGGGTTAGTACTGTTGCAATACAGTGATCTGTAGTATCGGCTGCATTTGTTTCCGGAACGTCAGCGAATGATAAACTTAGTTGTGTTGAATCCAACTGACTTACATTATGTTTTGCTGCGCTTAGTCTAATTTCTCGTGGAATTACCACGCAACAACGAGTTTTGACTGTGTCCAGCATATCCCTACGTAAGAACATTATTTTAAAGAGCTTAGGACCAATGCCCTTATAATTAGTAGATTTGGGAAACTTGTCTGCCACAGCTACATCATGCAGACCTATTATGTCGATGAGTTATCTCCATTGTAGCTGATCGCGTTTGCGCTTCACTGCTTTATCAGCTGCTTCATCAGCTTCTAGAACTCCCGAAAGGATTAGACTCCGATTGTCTATTTGTATAGTTTGGGTATGTTACTGAGGGCACATCATTGATTATTGCATGATACTCAAAGTAATATATCACCGTAAGGTTGCCAATAAATTCTCGGTAAGTTCGGGAAATGCGCACACCCGTCAATGATAGACTACCTCATTCGATCCTGAGTATTTTCGTTACGGAGGATAACATAAGCTATTATAGCTAAGATCCATCCCCCAATGACTAAACTCGCGTGTTGTTTTCCAGCTCTTACCTAAAATAAGCAAATTCAGAGGTTTTCATTATAATAACCCTATGTTTACACACAATGATTTAAATCTCATCCAAGAGATTTCAAACACGATTAACCTTTCCATACAACTTATTCTCCAGTGTGGAAATGGGTTAATAATCATAAATCAACAGCGAACCTTTGGGGTAGTATTTCTATTTATTGGTTGTGTGAACTTCATGTGAAACGGACTTCCCAGAGATGTGCTTAATTCAGCTTCCATAGCAAAACTGGACGTGAATAATGTCAAAAACACGTATTACTGAATGAAAATTTGATGTCACTTGCCAGTGTACTTTGCGATCGATTTTGAACACCGTAGTTTTCGTTAGAGCAATCGCATTACAATCGGAAATTTCAATTCCTAACAAAGGTCTATCTGCCAAACTAGCTCACAGCGGTGTCAAGCATGTAATAAGCAGTGGGTGCTGGCCTGACGTTATAGGTTTCGTAGCTTAAGTGTTCACAATTTATTCACTGCCATTATTGCATGACTGTTCTCGTGAAGGAGTTTGATACATGCTTGTTGCTGAAATCCACGTTTAATGATCTGGTTTCTTAAGCTTTCATTAATACATCGAAGCTCTAGACTGAGAACATCAACAGCTTACGCTTCTGAAGTCTCAGGAGGATATAGCTTTAATCCACATGAATAGATACATACAAGCATGTACATTTTTACTTAAATTTTAAGAAGTGCATTTAGTGATATTGCAATTCTTGGAGGTGTATATATATGAAGTGATGAACTCCAACGAGGAAACACGTATACATAGATATAACGATTCCTAGAGAAACTTTCATTAGCTTGAATAATCATCTCGTAATCTGGTAGTTGATAACAAAAGGGCTGGTGTGAAATGTCACGTTCCTTCAATCTATGCGTACAATACCTCGTTACCGACTGAAGTTCAGCGTGTCACCGATGAAAATTTCAGTGTTATGTCAATGTCATTAGAATCGACCTATTTGTAGGTCCAGTTAAGTTAACATTATCTAAGTGGTGTGACACAAGTTAAGGTGATGTGTAAAGTAGAACACGCTAGTAATTACTTCGGTTATTCGTAGCGTTAAGAAAATAAGTTATACGCTGTAGTGCTTACATCCATTTCACTTATTCACCACAAGCGGTTTCTCTCTGTTTGCCGTCATCATGACTTTAAAACGAAATTAGACGAATTTTTATTGCATTATTCGTTTCCAGAAAACTTATATACTGTTTAATCTATTTTCTTATATTGTTTGTACACTTAAATTTCAATTTTTACCATCCTATGGTTGTTGTTAAGCTTGTTGCTTTTTAGACCATTAAAAACTTTGAATTACCTTGAACCTTGAATCAGGTGGAGACATTAAGATCAGGTTCAATGAGTCTTGAAACAGTGCACAAAATGGTACACAAAGGCAGACTTGAGTGCCACTATTAAATAACATAACTTTGTTCACCACTTTACCACTGTTTCAAGGCTCACTGAGCCTGAGCTTACTGTCGACGTCTGATGATGGCAAACAGCCAGAAGCCGGTTGTGGTGTGTAAGTGCTGGGGATGTGAGCAGCACGATAGATAGTCGTTTAGAAGCGCATTGAGTACTTGGCCAGGAATCTCACTGAGATACTGTATTTAAACAATAAAAAATTTGAACAATTGAAATATAATATAATTAATAATTTTAACCGCGAGATTTTATCTATGATGAATACGACAGTCTTCCTGGAAGCGCTGAGGAATACGCAATTCGTCGATTGGTCAATTCCGTAATCACAATCGTTTTGGTCGTAGTCACCGTGTGAATTATTGATTCAGGGTAAGTGTGTGAAAATTGGCTCAACGTACAACCCTTTTCTCTCTAACCATTGAGTTTCACAGCTAGCATAAGCGTAAGACGAAAAACAATTAATGTAAAGCTATTTTAAAGATCAGTGGAATTTCATCTCTGGATTTGTATTTAAGTGACTGGTATATATGTAATAAAAGACAGAATCCTGTCACTTTACTGAGAGAGGCTTTGTCTCTCAATTGATCCATAAGTGATAATATTTTCACATTATAAATATGATGAAGGAACGACACGAAAAAGACTTTCTTTTAAAATTGAAATTGTTTTATCTTTATTCAATTCAATCACTGTGAATTTTTTACTGATATTCTGCCACAATTTAACATCAGAATTACGCATAGAATGTTGGAAAATTCAAATGCGGTTATGTTTGCGTGTGGTATTCACTTATTCGAGACCTCAATCTTTTTAAAGTCTGACCAGGGTAAAATCCACAGTGGAGTGTAAGTGCTGGAAATGTGTGTGAAGCTATACGTCTATTTATCGCCCGAACAGAAGTACCCATAAACAATCTACAGGTACAATGTGGTTCTTTGTGTGACTCCTACTTAACACTGGTTTCAAGGTAGGAAACATTTTCCAATTTTTTGCACCGAGTGAATACGAGTCATTTTAGGACACCTTTATAAAATTTTAGTTGCAGTTGATGCCCCTAACTAGTAGACAGCAAGCTTAATACCAGTGAGGCGTAAAACACTAGATTAATATAAGATAACGTTTAACGAAGAAACCGCGGTCGGGTGATATTTTTTTATGTATATATCATCGTCTCTATTAAATGGTATGTATCCCAATATAACGTCACATGTTTTTCAGACCTTTGATCATTGCCATGATGATACAGCCGGTACGACCTCAGCCGGGCTACAAAAGCTGCGTATTCGAAAGGTCAGGGAAACCTTAACAAATCACGTGACGGTCAAATGCACTTTTGGCAGTGCTAAGGTCATTCTGGTGGTTAACGCACGCTGCCACGGTGTCCTGATTGCAAAAATCCAAAGCCCACTATGCCTTACATTTAATCTTATTGTGTCTCTTGATGTCGGCAAACAGCTAGAAACCGATTGTGGTATATAAGTGCAGAGTGTGAGCACACCAAAACTGGTCAACATTATTAACTTCGAATGATTATAGTGGAACGCTTTTCATTGAATTATCACTCGACCTTCCGACGTTTCATAATAAGAAAAATAACCGGAAATTCTAATTGAACGCGGTATTGATAATTTAGGCTGGAATCAGGAAGCATAGGAGTAGTGAAATTTGGAACCACTGCTAAACAGAATTTGAACAGCCAACCATATCACAACCGTCGTATCACTAAACAATCTATTGAAATCCCAGGGGCGTGAATTCCATCAAAGTTAATTGATACGGCTAAGCATGTGACAAATGTGAATAAAGATAACTATTTTAAAATAAATTAGTTAGAAACTGCAGAATTCCAACCTTACGTGTTACGTGTCTGTCGAAGAGTCAAGTGTCGAATTGTGGAGAGTTCAGTTAACCTTAGTGGTTTTAAACACCCATGCGTGCAGTTGTTACATATAAAGTTTAATACTACACCACAGTACATTTACGTGGTCAAAATTCCTCACAGTGGCCACTTTCCTACACATGTTCTGAGAATGCTGAGTCCTTGATTAACGGTTGATACGTCATCTCATTCTGTGGTCGTTTCTTAATGTGTTTCTTATGCTCTTAAATCATTATGTGAAGTTCCCTAGCATTGCGACCGATGTACTCACCGGAACCAACTTTATACTTAATTCTATAAACACAATTTGTACAGCCATCTACAGAAATGTTTCCTTGAGATGCATCAAAGCCGAATGAAGAGTTCTACCATTCTAATGTGTTGCCCGTATTATCACTGCGTTTAAATGCCTAGTTAAGGTACACCTTTTAAATATATAAACCATATCTCATCCATTTTTATCTGTTTTTGATTTTTGGCATTTTACCCGGTTTAATTGGCGTTTTACAAAACTAGCCTATAAGTAGCTGGTAGGCTTGTCAAAATGCACATTTTCTGCCTAAATCTTTATTACGCATTTGCTCCATTTTATGAAATAAGGACGAGGCTATAGATCTAAATAGCTGTCAATGATGCACCAGGATCTACCTCAGAACGGCATCCGTGTCAAATTGTTTCTTATCAACTCAAGTTTGGATTTTGCCGTTGATCTTTCGCGCAGGCAGTCTAAATTAGTAAGAGTCCCAGTGCTAGATTCCACTTCTTTCTCATCTTCGATTCGAGCGTTTCTGTCGTTCAATTGAGGATAAAACATATCTATTTTATCAGTATTTATCATATAAAAGTGTGTCGACAACGTAAGGGAACCGCATTTTTGGCCTGTGTTTTTTGTTTGTTTAAAAGTACTTTATAAACGTATGTGCTATTACTGACGATTAAGGTTAACCCATTCCTAATCCTTCCTGTTGATAATACAACTGACCACCCATCAAGAAATGGCTCGTATTTAAGCAAAGTGATCCACCGATCCGTTAAAGTAACACCTGACTCCAGTGATCGTCAAGCTATTTCTAACGACATTCGTGGACCAAACGCTCACGTCACAGTGTTCACTAGTTGCGGAAATTATACGTCGTACGAACACTTGTGCATTCTTAACTAATGAGCCAGTGTTGTTGTTAGATTTTGCCTGAACAGAACCCATGTAATAATCACCAAATGCTTAACACTGAAAACTTTAATATTATTAGTCACTATTGACTAACTAAACCCAACACTGCGCGTAGCAAGAACAAGGGCAGACCTTTCAGGCAAAGAGCTTTACCGTCTCTGAACAACGTGCAGGTTTAGCTGCGGCTCGTCTGTATTTATACACTGTTTCTTTGAAACCAAACATGTCCGACAAATAGACCGTTCAGAATCGAGAATCAGAAATTCAAAGGGCTTCAAACGTTATAATGAGTTTTTGAGAAAAATAATAATATTTCCTCAAAAGTTGTCAACAAAATGTTTTAAAAATCGGGCAAAGTACTCAACTAACTCACGTGAATGGGGATCCCATAGACCATCATTTGTATAGGAATGTCCTCTTTCTGCATTTCCTGTAAACCGTAAAACCTGCTTGGGTGGATAGAATTAAGCGTAAAAATTGCTTCGTTGTGTACATCGGACAGAATGCCAGAGAACTTCATACAATGATTGACGAGCATAAGAGGTGCAGTAGGAAACCACCACAGGATGAGAAGGCGTATCAACCATTAATTTAGGACTCAGGGTCAGCTGAACGTGTGTCGGACTCTGGCCATGGTGTGGACTTTGACCATGTAGAAGTACTGTGGCTTAGCACCAAGATTTATATGGATCACCTGCATGCTTAGGCAGTTAAAATCACTAAGGCTGGAACAAATGCGATTAACTAGATAGACCGGGTTATGCTGTACACAATATGGCACTCGTCGCTGCGACGGACATGTATTACGTAAGGTTGGAATTCTGCAAAGATTCATCTTGTTATTACCAACACGTCCTGACGCCCTCCGGATTTTATTAGACTACGACGAATTAGAAGCAGTGTTTGGAATGCTAATTAATCCGTTTTTCTGTTCGCACTAATACCCTTGGTCTGACGAAGCTTCAATGTCAGAATTGAAAGGTCACCTAATTAATAAAATACCCGATTGCTTTCGAATTTGCTGACCATATTCAAAAGTGGTTGAGGCTTGAGGAAACTAAGCATAAGGTATTTACGGAGTGACGGTAGCCAGACAGAAATCGGTGCTGCTTAGTAAGCGAACGTAAAACTAATCTTAACTTTATCAACATATCGACATGCAACGGTAGGTTAAAGCGAGTCATTGTTAGCAGTTTTGGTTTATGTTCCACGCCTCATACAATATCTTCTCAACATTATTTTGTGTTCATCTGAATTTCGATGTAAGTAGCTGACTAGTTCAATCCAACCAGAGAAAAACAGCATTGTGACCATCCTTGTCTAACGGCAAAGATTAAAAGCTGTTGGCTTGATAGCAAATTAGAATTTAATTTGCTAGTTGAATGACCCTCTTTGCATGGCTGAGCTCAATATGCTAAAGCCTAATTTACAAATTTATTTTTCTGAACAAAAATTGTTTTTGAAGTGAGTAATGTAAGCTGCTCCATTTTGTTACGCGGTCATTTCGAAAAATATCTACCACCGTAACCAATAGCTTTTTCACCTTACAGCTCGAATTTGTCTGAAAAATAGGTCATACAACGGCCCATTTGCGCATTAGTTTGTACTTATACAAAATGGGCGGTTTTACTAGCGTGCGTGAAACAAAATTCCCTTGTCAGCCATCGTTTTACATATTTTGGGAAGTCGTTATATTTGTTTAAATGACATGAAAACGGAAGTTTACGCGGAGCGGGTGAAAAGCGAACAACTTAAAACTAACTGCCCCATATGTTATTCACATGATTCGGTATAAACAAATCCAAAACTCGTGGCCTTATCCACCGGAATTGAATGCACATGGATTTGCTTAACTGGTGTGGAATGTGAAAATTATTGATCTCTTGTGGATGCTATCGCATGTAATTTGATAAATAGCCTCATCGTTTGGACATGTGATGCATATAAACAAAAATAAATTATGCTACCTTTGGAGGCCAATGTGATATTATGCAACGTATCAAAATGGTTGATTACTTTCTTGTTCTCGTTTTTGTATTCAATCAAGCTGTAAATATCGATTTTTGTGCTCCAACTTTGCCAAGTTAATTTCAGCATCTAGTTGGTTTGATAATCTAAATCCTCTAAATATGTATGTGGTAAATAATCGCCTATATCTAAAAGTCAGAATGGGTGAAGCAGCTATAGAGTGGAATAGATAATGAACAAAATATCTGGGAATAGAAGCGCGCAAATTTCAGTCGCTACTTAGAAAAATCTTGAACTAGTTATGCGAAAGAATCATATTTTAGAGGCGTGACAAGTGTAGCTATTGATTATTATGCAATTCGTCCAGGTAAGTCAAAATTATCCAGCTTGGCAAGGACTCGAAGGGATCGTCTGACAGGAGACCGACTGGCAAATCAAATCAATGCGACAGTCAGTTGTGAATTGTAACGGAATAAACGGCTGGACAGAAACAAGGGTTGGCGTGATTATCATTCGGTCGTGTGTCCTCGAGATGTTGTTCAACGTGTAATCGGAACGGAATCTGACCTTGAGTGATCTCACGTAATTATCACCTCCCCTAATATATGAGCAAGCAGTGGATTCTAAGAACTTATGGTTTGATGTGATCATATCAATTATCTCGGTCTGCTTGATGTAAGAAATTGTAAGTGCACATCTCGGCGACACTGTGATTCGTATGACGATGACTTTTGTTTATGTTACCAAATTCGTCAAAATGACAAATCGATTTGAACGGTGGGTTCGCTAGTTTAGATTAGGCTATTTTAGATATAATGAGAAGATTGAAAAGGTTTTATAATTCAATACAATGAGTGCAAACAGCACGAAACCGGTCTTGGGGAATATGTGATTGTGTTGGAAACGCATGCAAATAAGGAATTACAACTTACTTTAAACTTGACGAAAGGAATCTTCTTCGCGTACACAATTTGGAAGCATTAATTAAGTTTTCACTAAAACGGCAACACATTTTTTTATTCTTGCTGCATTTTGTTCTTTCATTGATTACGTCGGACGAATTCTACTTACTTTACCCGCCTTTCAATGTATTTTTCACGATTCTGAATCACATAGATTTAGCGGTGTTTCGCATTTTAACCATTTCACACTCTAGATAAGATCGTCGAAGTTTATTCTTGACTGCCTAAGTTTGTTTCATCTGGATTTTACACAGAGGCGAATGAGGAGCGACGTTATTCTAGCTCACAAAATACAGCGAATCGAAAACCACCCGCTCCTAGATCTAATAAAAATATTTCCCCTCGAAATACACGTAGTCACTCAAGTTGCCTCGCAATACCGCACCCAAGACTTGACTGTCGGCGCCATTTCTTCTCTGTGCGTATCTGCTTTCTATGGAATGCACTACCGCAAGACGTTGTGAATGTAAGAACATTTGATGTTTTTAAAGCAAAACTAGATGCATATATCAAACAACACCCCATAATCGGCCCTGTGTATTGAATCAACCTGAACCCAGACAAACATGCAACAATGTGTTTTTGATTACATTTTCTTTTTGTAATAGTTGTCATCCAATGGTACATGTAAAGCAAGTGCTTTTTTCACCATAAAAACTTGATTTTTGATTTCTGATTCTTGAACCCTTTTCCCCACACATCATTTGTACATCAAGCCCGAAAATGTTCAAACCCGAACTTGAACAGTATATGTTAACCGAATTCAACCTCACACTTCAGTACATAAGCTGATTTTCGATGATGACAAAGCAATATTTCTTAGTATACATACACGAGATTTTAACCTATGGTTACTGCAAATTATTTGCTTAATAGAAGATTAAATCCATGAACCTCTTTAGGCCAAAAATACCGAAATGGAACTTGATTCAGTAGATATCAATAGCATCGGCTGTCAACAGCTTATATGTTTGTGCACAATTCTCACAAATATGGGACTGAAAAAGCCAATTTTTTTGAAATCTTCCTCTCCCGGACAGTCAGAAATGACTGTCATTATTGAGGAATGGCTGGATTTCATTCAAAACTCTAAAATTGCATCAAATATTGGCTTCAAAATTTAAAATTCTTCGCCAACACATTTTTTGTTTATATAACATTCGTTTTCGAAAAGTGAATGAATGGTGAAAGCATAACTAAATAATCATTAACTTTACTTCGCAGTTTACCAAAGTACTGGAAAGTGCTGTATTTCGTTGAATGGCCTCGCATTACTAGGTGGTAGACCTGTACCAGTTCACCAACCAGGAGTATCATACAAAGTTTGACGCGCCTACTATGTGGAATGTCCAGGAATCCTGGGCACTAGACAAGCACTAGACAATGCTGTACATGTTTGATTTCTGAATTACGCCAAATCCTTTGAATAAAATTATGCTTCGTACGGCAGAGCTGCGAATTAGATGGCTTGATTCGAGATTGGATTGACGACTACAATTTTCCTTTGATTAAAGACAATTTGCACGACTATACCCGCTCACTGTATTATGCCCTCTTTGACGAGAGATTGATCTTATCCACATAAAATGTTGATATCTTCTCCACTCCAAGAGAACCTCAAAATGATTAAATTCTTTTTCCTTAACTTTCTTGCAAATCATTCCAAAGCTGTTTCGGTGCTGAAGGCGAGACAAACTATTTGAACCCATCAAGATTCAAGAGTCGGTCTAAAATGTCCTCTTATTCATTATGTTTTTCAGTTTTTAAAATTGAAATTGAATCGATTGCGAGAATTGCTGTACACAAATAACCGCAATTCATTCTTCATTCATGAGTTATTGCATTGCTCGAGGTTTCAGCAAAGTGCCAACATTGTATGAATCCAGCTTCTATTATAAAACGGACAAAATCATCGACGGAATGATATACTGAGACAGTGAGTTCCCGTTATGCTAAATCTGCCAAAAAGGTTCATTTATAGAACTCAACAAGTTGTGAAGGTGCATTAGCGTTGAGCGCTAATCATGAGCTTTCGATTGGTAGGCCGAACTTTACCCTCCGACAAAACACAAGAGCAAGAAGAAGAAAATGATCAACAACGAAAATTGCGAACTAGTAAAAATTCGGGCTTCGGGTTGATTTCGTTCTAACGGTTCGAGCGACAACAACTTCGGAAGAATGAGAAGATGGACTACGTCAGCCGTAAGCGAACGATATGCAATTCGTCAATGCGGGTCAAATGAGTCCTGTGTGGCGAGTGCTTGAAATGTACCGGTTGGCACGAAATCGACTGACAAATCAGATCGAAGTGACAACCTGGATAGACATGTTGAGGATCAGCGTTGTGGTCGTTTGTTTCCCTATATAAGATAAACGTGTGATTCGTTATTCTTCTTGTGCGCAATAAACGTCTGTGACCAATGGGCTTCTCATGTTTCGTGGGTGAACGCAAATTAGCTTTGAAGAGATTGACCTCTGGAATGAAGCCAGACGTAATCGGTGCATGCGTGCAACGCGGGGGGGACGTGGTTATTGTTGGACCGAAATGTGATAATTGGCCAGACGTGCGTCAGCTGCCACTTGTTGACCAGTCTCTCTCTACCCCCCTCGCCACAATATTTCCTTAACCCGACCGCATTCCGCTTTTGATCTAAGACCAGGTTCAACACGCAATTATGAAACTGACGACTTTTTGGGTATTGAAATTTGCAATACCGTGTCTAATTCTCATGGAAGATTAAGGGCAAACTACCGGGCATTGGCCATTTATTCTATTTTTTAAAATATTATTTACGTGTACCTTTACATTATTCATGACGTTCACGAGATAGCTTTCTCTGTGAACAAAGCTCACGGCTACTACTTTCAAACCGCTCAACCATTATATACTCATATCTTACTTTATGAATCAATAAGTTTATTCTTACCCTATTCTCTCCAGCTATTTGAGCAATTTTCGTGCATTGCCAGCAATAAGCAACGAAAAATCAATAAGTTCTCCCAAACTCATTTGGCCTAATCAAGATGTAATCAATGTCTGTCGGAGAAAACTTCAACGCATGATTAGGAAGATAGCAAAATTTGATAAAATCCAAACAGCTTTTGCATTATCTGCCGACATACGGACCACAATTGTTTTTCGACTGAGTGCTGTTAGTAGAATTGAATAGAAATGAATTCACATTGTGTGCCATTTTTATTGGGGGATGTTGTTGGACATTTTTTTGATTTTTAATGGTTACCATTGTGAATATTATTCGTTATTTGTATAGAATCAGTTTGAAAGGGTCGTGAGATGGATTGTTATTGTTTCTCCCCATTTACCCGTCCTTGTACGCAACAAGCTTCAGTTTTAAACGCCAAACAATTGAAGTTTAGTTCACCATAGAAGCAGCTTCAGAGTAAGCGTGAGACATTGTTCGGCCAATCGGATAAATCATTCTAGATAAAATTCATTTGAAACATTTAGTTGAAGACATTGATTATGCCGTTTATTTAACAGTTAGGGAAGTATCTCGGGTGATGGCACTCGGTGATATGCAGAGAAAGACGTTCAAACATTCTAAAATTAAGAACACATTAACTTTCTTCCTATTATAGTTATTCAAGTGCCAAATTAACCAAAGTTAGATTTTTGAGCAAAGTTAGACTTTGAAGCCATTATTATATAGACTTCGTACAATGGTACGGTAAAATAGAGAACCACTGAGTGATTCTTGACGCTAAAATAACCAATGCGTAATGATGGTTGCGTTCCCCGAACATACATTCCGCTGTTTGCACTCATCAAGTTACGGCAATAAGATCAGGATGCATATGCTTTGAAACAGTGGAGAAATGGTAAGCAAGATATCAGCGTTAGAGCCACTGTTTAATAAGGCCGGCACGACAAACTTTTTCAATTCAGTTTCCACGCCCAAGTAGATGGGTTAAACGTATGGAGTGGAACGAAATATATGCGTATACAAGCACATGTACATCACACCCATGCACTCGATTAAGAGAATTTTCAATAAAGTGACATACAGTGCACTTACGATTTCTCAGGATCGGAGCTTTCACCGAACGAACCGAACAAACTAAAGATTGATAGGCTCCCGAGGATTCAAATATCTTTGACCAAAAAGAGAAAGCTTTACAGCACCACTGGATTATGTTTTATATGTGAAAGAAAGAAATACTACATAGCGTGCATATCATATATAGATCGTTTTTTGTTTTGAATTTTGCTATGTGTGGAATTCCAAACGGTAAAAAATGGAGCCGGCTGTCAATATTTTAACTGATTTAAGATTCAAGATGTAGAAAGAACAGTCGGTGTCACTTACACACTCACGTGCTACGTCTACTACTTGCACGTACTCTTAACCGGAAGCGGCTAATTTCCGGCTTCTTTGAATTCGGAACACTGAATTTTGCTCATGTGATAGTATGCATAGCATTGTAAACGGTTTTAACAAAAAAAATTCAATTTAAAAAAATGTTGCTCTGATACGGTCCTAGATAGAAATGATAAAACAAAATTCTTGTTCATGCCAAATCTACCTGAACATGAACGTCCCATGCAAAATACAAGTTAACTTCGCTCAGATTGAGTAGGGGAAGTTGGACAAACGATGCACTATTGTAACCACTCATTTGAGCACCATTATTTGAGCAGCGACTGACTAGACTTGGATTGTGCACCCTCGAGCGCAAACGCATCCGAACTGACCTAATTCTAACATACCGAATAATCCATACGGGGTCCCACCCACTCAGACACCTCCTTAACATTAGTTCAAATCTCCCGACCCGCAGTCACAACCTGTCCCCTCAAATCCCACATTCCCGATTAAACTGTCGCTGCAACTTTTACGCAGTCCGTATATGTATTTTGTGGAACAGCTTACCGTCAAAAGGTGTTTCCTCATCAAACGAATGTTACGATCTTCTATGTTGAATAATACTGTGTTGGCCTCAATGTAGTGAAATCCCTCAATGATTCCTTCTCACACCACATACTTTGAAAAAACATATTACCCAAACATATATTTCCGAATTTTCTCGTTCCATGTTACAATTTGAATAACTTTTGCTCCTCCATTGAAGCACATTGGCGCAAACCTTTAATTAACGATTTGCTTAACTTTCATACATATATCCTATAGTATTGTACTGCTATTTGCCTTTTCACCATAAATCTTGAATCATTTAACTGGATATATTTCATTACAAAGCTTTCCATGTACCCGACACACGGTCGTGCCCTGTTGGACCGTAATAAGAATAATCCTATTGTTGACTTGAACCTTGTTTTGATCGTCAGTTAAGAATCGAACAGTTGACTGCTTGTTGTGCTGTAGGGCGGAAATCACGGTGTAAATTTCGGGCATTAACAAAGCCGGGCCAATGAGAAATTTCACTCGCTAATTCGCTAGTTTCAATAAGCTTGGAGCGATTATTGAATAATCGAATGCAACGTTTCTTAAGGGTGCTTTGCATGGAATTAGCACGGCACAAAAATATACTGTCTTGCTTGAGTTATTAGACTAGAGGTTGGATACAAGAGGCTTTTGCACTGCATAATATCTCGGCATCTCATAATAGCTTGACAATGTGAATCATGTTTTTCCTTTGAGTAGGTGGCAAAAAGCAATATATTAGGGCGACTGAAAGTAGTCATAAACTAATTAAATTGGATTTTATTTGTATGAACTTATGTTAAAACAGCTCATTTGCATGCACCTCCATCATACACACACCCTACGTCTGGTTTCGTGCTGTTTGCACTCATCAGATAGGGACAGTAGGATCATGATCCGCATGCGCTTGAAACAGTGGAAGAATAGTAAACAATTTGCGCTTGTATGCCACTGTTGGGTAAGGTTGGTACGACCAACCTGTTCAATAACATGAGCTCCCATGTAGACTGTGTTTGAACCAATGACCGTGAATAAAATAGCTCATTTGTATGCATCTCCGGTCGTGGGATGTGTGATGGAAATGCATAAAAATGAGCATTTTTAAGTATGAAATAACGTTTTATACTGTCGAGCGAACTGTGATCGCTTTAGTGACGATGCAATTAGACGGTATTAAATGACAATGTTTGTAGCTGCTTTAGCTGGGAAATTCTTTGTTCCACAAACATTACTTTGGCGTGCAAGATCTCTTTTGGTCTACCAACCAAAACTGTTTTGTTGTTTGAACCACTTATCATCTCAAACGATATCGGCATTTTCCCTGGAATTTAATTCAGTGTGCCGTATCATGGGTCTGCTACGAACTGATTTAGATGGCCTTAGATTAAGGCAAAATAGTCATTTTGTAGCGGCATGGGGGTAGAGAGACAGGCAGTGAATGATGTCGTCAGGTCATTTCAGGTCAACACGGTAGGTGGGAAACATCTGGCCACTTAACACATTTCGTTCCAACATTAACCACGTTATCCCTCCCCGCGTTGCACGCCCGCAAATGGATTGTGTTTTGATTCATCCATGAGGTCAATCCATCCAACGCTAATCCCGTTCACCCACGAATTCCACAACACAATAAAAGACCAATGTATTGCGATGCTCACATCCCCATCCCTTACACACCATTACCGGTTTCTGGCTGTTGGCCGTCATCAAGTGGAGACAGTAAGATTAGTTTCAGTGAAGACGATTTATTCAAATGATGAAACATAGGCAAACAAATAATCACAATAGTGATCCTCAGCATGTCTGTCCCGGTAGTCACTTTGATCTCATTTGTCAGTCGAATTCGTGTCAACCGGTACACTTCAAGCCTTCGCCACGCACGGCACATCTGACCGACATTGACGAATTGCATATCGTTCGCTCGCGGCTGACGTCGACGATCTTCTCATGATCACGAATATGTTGTCGCTCGAACCGTTCGAATGTGATCAGTCCGAAGCCTGAAACATTACGAGTTCGCAATTGTCGTCGTCGATCTTTTCGGCGCTTCTTGTTCTTGTGTTGTGCCGGAGGGTAGAGTTCTGCATATTAATCGCAAGCTCGTGATTAGCGCTCCTCGATAATGCACTTTACACCTTCACAAGATTTTCTGATCAAATATTTTGTTGCGAAATTCACATGAGAATCTTAACCCTTTGTCTACTGACGGTAACTCTAGTTACCACCTCAATCCAGCAGTCGATTGCTCAGTTGCTCCCGTCTGCACCTTCAGTCACCATCGGAGTGCACTTGTCAGGCCGCGTCTGGCATCTGATCCATAAAAATTAATCGTGTGTTTTATTTATGCCATAATTAAGCAGAAGAACACAAAAAAATTCATAAAATACGTATATCAATTACCGTAAACAAACCGTATATCAATTACCGTAAACGGTAATTGACAACATTGGTGATGATGTATTTTTGGGCATCCACAGAAAATGGTAGTTTGTCGGTCTCCTATATTTAATGTATTGATTGAATTCGCTATGTGTACGCTCCATTAGCAGTTTCATGCTGTTCGCGCACATTAAATGGGAATAATGGGTGATTAGTTGATGGTATTTTTATTTGTATGCTTGTCTAATAGCAGATCAGATGAAAACTTTTACGTGCAGCTTACGCACTTGCTAGCAGTTCTCCTCTTGGTTGTGCAATATTTCGGCAACTTCATTAAACATATTTCAAGAAAGATGCGATCTTATCATTTGAGTAAAGCTTTTACAGTTTAATTTATGTCGTTGTTTTAACATGCATTCAACCGAGCCTCCATCACCATATTCTCTTTCTCAAGCTCATTCTAGATATGCTCTCAAATGGCTTTTATGATTGTGCGAATTAATTTACAAACAAGTACCCGGTGTTGGAATGTATCATAGACATTTTTGTAGCATCGAATGACTAAAAATGTCAGGCATTCCTACGTATGATGTCTGGATGGAATGTGTTCAAGTTTGCTCAACGAGATCTCCGGTATATTCTTTTCGATTGATCGGTTCACTTATATAATAGTTGGTCTCATTACACTGTGCTTAATCAAACATTTCAGCCGACGGAACAAACGTATTAATCATCGCGTATTGCGTCGTTCATATGGCACATTTTTGACGAGGTTGGAACAACTTAACAACTCCGTAATATCACTTGTTTGTGTATATCTGCCAGAGGCTGACGGGACGACATAAGATTGCATGTGACCAATGTGTGCGTCTTGCTCGATTTGCTCGATGATAATTATTAGGTGAACTGTGTTATTCGGTCAAATTTATTAATCGTGGATAAATTTTTTCACGATACATGTAGATTGGTGATCATGTTTAATTTTTTCATCACAAATATTCATGAGTTAAATAAATGAATCTCCTGACCGTTTGCCATGCAGTGACTGCGTCTTGCTGAAATTCACTCTTAATATCGGCTTAACATGTCTGTGTTTGTAGTGACAAGGTCAAGTGTCTCAAGGTCACGACGCATATTCACTTGAATATATTACGTTGTAGATTTACACATTGAGGACAATCGATCCTACATTTATTTCATTCACCCGCTAATGCCACGATACCAGAGAACGTTTATTGCGTAAAGGATAAAGAATCAGAAAAGTGTATCCGTTATATACTAATTTCCTAGTCATTACGAATTCCTGGATCCAAACTAATTGGTATGCTAATGGACTCTTGATGGACTTAGTAATAACATGCATCTCTCCAAACTCACGGCTTGTTAGTCTTCTTCGGCCAGCTTTATTTTATCGCATCTTGTTCACTAGGAGATGATTTTCTGGATCTGTTCCTTTGCAAAGAATTATAATCAAATAACCTATTATTTTGCAATTCGTCAACAACGCGCATTCTTTTGGGTTGGCCTTGACTGCCTTCAAACATTTTTACACTCTCTGCTCTTGCGTAGTAGCGGATAATAAATATTTGTGTCGTCGGGTAGCTCTTGTTCGGAATCAATAGAAATGCACTCACGCTATGATAATTCATACATGATTTAGCTTCCGGTTCGATTTACAAATGCATCAAATTTACGTTTCTAAACAGATCATATATTTATTTCACATATTTACGGCGTAATTCAAAACGCTTAAAATATAAACAACCTGGAAGTTTTAGAAAAAATTCAAAAAAGGTTTGTCGCACTAGACAACACGTAGAAGACACGCATACAAATGAATCAATTGCATGCACGTTCACGCGACATTTTGCGTACATAATTCATCACATACTAGACAGTCAGTGCATTTCCTTAGAGACATACCCTAACTAATTATTTATTAAAGTAGAATTGTCTGTTAACTTTATAAAAAGCGGTTTAATCTTGTAAGAGTTAGGATTGGGGATGCTTGATTAGCTAGAATTTATTCGTTCGTCATGAATGTATCAAACAAGACATGCGTTAAAACCATTTTACATATTGATCGAAAAATGAAGTGAATTGTACTAGAATTGCTCAAGCTTCCATTTACCTTCCGGTGACTCAAAAGCATTTAAATGTTGCCCGTGTACTTTTTGAGCAAAACATAGATCAGAAGATGCGCTCGAGCGATAAATACTAATAATTACCGATGTAATTCATAAATAATGTTTTAATCTTCCAAATAACGTTTCCTCTCTGGCTAAAAATTTTAAATTTAAGGTAACACACGCTTGCGTCTCAACATTCACTTTGGTAATGTTCCCGCCGAGAAAATCTTGATAGGTCAAAGATGGAACACACTATTTGTGAATGTACTATTAATAGCAATTTAGAGTGATTGTTATCGATTAGATAGTTGCAACAGCTTGCTAAACAAAAAAATCGTTCAACGAATTGCCCCTGTAGATTATTGGTAAAGACGGCAATATCTAATAGTGCCTGCATTTACTGAACATATCTCATAATAACAAGAACTTTAAAATGGCAGCCACGGAAAAATGTTTTATCAAATGTTTCATGATCATAGCAAGAGAAGATAGTTTTGATTGCTGATGGTCTAACATGATTTGATTGTACTTGGATGTCATACGACTAGTATTTTATTGTTAAATATTTGAGAGTGGTTTGACCTAAAAGGTTAAGGAATCTGTAAAAGGCCAGACACACAATTTTGAGTAGTTTTATAGTTAATACTCCATTGATTGCAACATTGTTCCACATTCTCTCACTTGAATGGTAGTTGTCAGCTAAAATTATACAAATGATTCCCACTATCGCAAACTTCTGTTTATATCGACCGGCGATAATCCCATGTAAACTGTTTGTTGAATATGTGCATGTGTTTAGCGCCATAATCATAAACAATAAATAGTTGATACTGAAAATCATTAAGCATGAACATCATAACTATGAAAAACCATCTCGCTATTTCATATACGGTAAGCGATTGCTTTTATTCACCATAAAATATTGATTCTTGATTCTTGAATTTACTCCTAAATGTCGCGATAATTTTTAGCTGAATCACCCCGATAGTTGACTAACAAATTTAACTGTTTGACCTGTTATTTATCCTTTTGCGACACAGATTATAAACATTGTTCAAGCTTTAAAGCTCTCGGTAAAAAACAGCAGAAAATTAGCCATGGAGGTACTTATAACTCTCAAAAACATTTAACTACCGTCCAACTCCATATTCAAGAGTAGGTTTATTTCTCTTATGGTCGTATTCCAAAAGATATCCTTCATAGAATGGAAGTCAGGAAGTCGACAATTGGGCAGGCAGCACTTGCGGTACAAAGACTTTTGTACAAGATATAAGAAAAATCTTGGCAAGAACTTGCTCTTCACTTGTTCACCGCTGTGTAATCGCAGTTACTGCTACCCTATTCTGAAGATAGATTACTTGTCCCAGTACACATAATCACTGTGATTGCTGACACAGAGCATCTTACTCTCGAATCAGACTATTTAGTAGTTTCAAACGCTGCTGAGCTCGAAATTTCCATGCGCTTGTGATGTACACTCATCGTCTACATTGAGCGACAACTTTTATTTCTCTTATGAACGAACATGTCTAGGCTGGCTATAAAAGTTTAAAATGTGTTTTTTGTTGTGAAATCGTGCGTAATACAGTAATTAATTTCGGGGCTGGAATCAATCCTCTCGAGTAACGCAAATTCTTCGTGTAAACTCGATACACAAATCTGGCCTTTCAAACTAGAATGCAGAAATTGCAATGCAGTAAATAAGAGAGCTTGATGAAAATAAAGAATACACGAGTATTTTGGTAATTGACTTCGGCAGGAAGCAGTGCAAAAGAGTTAGATGGGGTATAAAACCTAAAACAAAACGAAACCGTTCGTGGGGTGAATGTGTGATGGAAATGCGTGCAAATGAATATTTTGTTTAATGTAGTCTAATTTCCTTGAATAAATAACGCGAGGATATCCATCATATCATCTTGGATGTCATGTTTGCTACTCAATGCTAAAACAACCAGTTCATCTTAAATATCGTTAACTGCTAAATATGAACATTTTTACTGACGTACAGGCAGCTTGTTCAGTATGGGTTGACAATACGACAAAATGTCTTTGTTATGTTTTGTTTAAAAATGTTACGTTGGAGTTTCAAATAATTGATATCCATCTACATTCCGAGATCGCATATTGTTTGTTAATGCCAATTTTTACCGTACGTGTTTTCTGAAATTATCTACCTTAGCATGTGGTAGACGCTCCTTGCATGGGGATATTTAAAGCAAGATTTATATTTACATATGCAAACCAACAGCATTCGTGAACCATACGTTTAAAATACTATATTCGCTATACACTAATTTTATCATATTTATTCATACCATAATCCTGAGGTGTTTGCTTCTTAACTATAAATACATGAATCAAGTTTTGGAAAGAAGTGGAGACTATGACATGTTCACCTGGTTTGGAATAACTACAAATTATTGTCAGAAAAATTCGATAAACAGAAACCATCAGATAGATGTCTACGGTGCGCATGCCGGGAGTGTGTAAACTACATGCAATCACTGCTCATGTGGCAATTTCAATTGCTCACTGCAGTGACAAGCGCTTACATTGGAGGCATTGTGTAAGGCGTCGTCTGCAAGCTGGGGAGTAGCAGATACAGCTCTTGACTGCTGAACGTAGATCTCTCCGCCGGCGTGCAACTGGCGCTGATCGACCGAGTACTGCCTATCGTTGCGAGCACTGCGGGAGAGATTGTTCCTCCCGAATCGGACTGTTTAATCAGTTGAATAACTGTGGGACATGAAAAAAATCATGCGATTGTGATGTACATCCACGGTCGTCATCGACCGAAGGAGGCCAACAAAAACTATTGTTCTGCAACTATAGCCGCGTATTGATAGTTTCTACAACCTCAAGCAACTGATCTGGCTCAACATGTGCCGAGCTCACTCCCGATTACTCACATAATAAAATATCAACTGATAGCCAAATATCGATTTTGAGCATATTCGAACTTACATCTAGAATTAAACAATTCAAACAAATTTCAGCAAATAGAAAATGTTTTATACTTCAAGCAACCGATTGATATATTTTTTTCTAGTGAAGTGATTTTGGAATTGTCAAACAAAATTACACCCCGTCTCATTTGCCAACAAGTCTCAAGGGATTTTGTAGATGATAAATACTGAAGTATACAAAATGGCGCTTTGAACTAGAGGAGTAATAACTTCAGGAATCCAGCAAAAACGCGCGGTGTATAATCTACAGTCACTCTGTGATTGGCGCAAATGCATTGATCTGAGTCAGATTATTAGGGCGAAGCTAAAAAAATGTTAAATAAGTAGCATCGGCGAGCTTTCAAATGAGCCGCTATCTCCGATTAAGTTGAAAAAAATCAACTTCACCCATCCAGAACACGGAAAGATAACTTGAAATTATGGTCAGATCTTAGACAGATGTGGAAATAATTTGCTGTCCAATGTATTTTGTTGTTCATATCCTCCCACACACCAGCTAGGTTTCTAGTGGTTTGCTGTCATCACCTTGAGACTGTAAGATTAAAATTTGTAAGCTTTGTCCAGTAGAAAAGGGCAAAACTAAATTACACAAATTCGTTGATAACATGCCCATATTCTTTTTGGTACAGAGGGTTTAAAGTCCATTACATAATAATACACTGATGGCGCCTCATTCATACCTAAACTGCAGAAGGTATTTTTATACTGTCCGTGTCTGTTTTATTTGGAACAGTTTACGTTCTACCGTAACTCACCCCAACCAACTTGCATTAGATTACAACTAAATTAATCTAGTTGTAGAGCAGATAGTTCTTCATTTATATTTTAATTATCTCTATCCTATGTCTATTGATAAGTTTACTGAATTTTAGTGCATTAAACACCTTGAATTTTCTTGAAAACAAACAACAACAAACAAACAACATTCACGGCAATCATTAAACCCAACTTGTCATACTTGAAATTAACTTGACCCTGCCTTCGGAACGCCTAGCTCGAATTATGAAAGTATAATTTATTTTACCGCCTTGGATTTTTTAACCATAAATGTTGAATCTGTAAGCGTGTGCAAATTCATGATTAAGGTGGGACACTTTACCATCGAGCGTCACCACTCGAAAACCTTACAGGATATAAAGAGTAAATTAGACGAGCTATAATTGATCTATTCATTTCGGAAAACTATATACACAATGAAATGTAATTTTAACGTACCATTCAACCTGTGCTTTTATTTTAATCGTACGGTTATTGGTCGAACAACAAAGTAGCACTGTTTTTGTACACTTCAGTTCAAAAAATGATTCTCAAGTAAAGTTGAACTTCGATGCCATTTACATTTTCGCAGGTCTTGTTACGCCTGTCAACTATCAATAAATCTATGATGAAAAATCAGTTTCAAATGTTGTAATTAACGCACGGTTTTCGCAACACCCATGCGAATGAGTATCTCATGTCAAGGTCATATCAAATAATTTGTCCAAATTGCATATTTATGCTTTTCCAACATATATACTTCCGACCACTAGTTTCTTGTGTTTACACCCACCAGGAGGGACAGACACTACTAGCAGGATCCCCATAGTTTGTTCAAACTAGATTTTCGGATACATAATTTAAATTAACTTCCTATCAACAATGCACCGAGATGCTGCGACAGTGCGTCTAATTCAGCGCGTCTATTTAGTTCTATCGGGATTAAGAAGCCTCGTTCAATCAAACATAAAAGTTTCAAAATTTATGATGTTCAATCACTCTTTATGGAGCTTGCATCGGTGGCCGACTACGTTTAGATGACATCATCAGCACACATTTAACCGAGATAGCTTCTCCTTCTGGGGTTGTATATAGCATTCGTCTGTTCGTTTATGGCACTTGACACATTGGTCCTCTTTCATTTACCCTCAATCGACGTCCATCGGTCCACTTCTACATGGCAGCTAATTAAAGGAGATGCTGAGTAATTCCAGTACGCGGCGGTTGTTAAACACGATATTTAAGTGAAAGCGAGGTCGAAAAAGTAAGGAGCGCACACGCGGGTCTAGCGATGCGGAAAACTCGTTCCGAAATGTAGATTACTGATTGCGTGACTGTGTACACGAAGTCGATTGAACAGCTACTAATTTTAACGGCCCTGAATATGTATGAACCGATTGCACACGATATTGTACGTCATAAGCTAG
Source organism: Atriophallophorus winterbourni (assembly GCA_013407085.1). Classification (NCBI taxonomy): domain Eukaryota; kingdom Metazoa; phylum Platyhelminthes; class Trematoda; order Plagiorchiida; family Microphallidae; genus Atriophallophorus; species Atriophallophorus winterbourni. The sequence goes on along the minus strand of JACCGJ010010563.1, from coordinate 65,150 downwards.
CAAGAAAATATTGACATTTCTCCGAGTGCATGCCAAGACGTGTGCCTGACAAGCTACAGTGGCATTTGGTATTTTCGCTCCATTTCTCTGAACTGACAAGAGAATTCTATGTTAAATATTGATAAGAAGAAGCAAATGTGTTTGATCGTTAAGAATAATGTACGGGATTCCGATCGAAGATTCACGATTATATGGATAACTAAAGAGGAATAGCGTTGTGGATTTCCGCGGGTGTTTAGTAAACAAAAATCTAAGTGAGTAGTCTATCTAAGATGTGAAATACCCTATTGAATTGACAGTAAGGCAGTTTAAACGCTGAGTACGCATGAAAATATATACGCAAATTCTTAATGAACATATCAGGGGTTGGCTCGCTTGTAATCTCATGGGGTGAACTGTTCCACAATGTGCACATGCAGAATTAAATTCATCCGTCATCTAGCTTCAATTAAAAATCAAAATTAATGCGGGCGAACCTATTCAACCGTATACAGCTTGGTTGCTCAACGATACAGCATTCCGAACATTCCAATATCCTCGCGGAAACTATTGCTGAACGCGTAGTCTGAAATGATGTTGAGCTATGTATTCAGACAGTCTTCAACCAACAAGCCAATTGCGAAACAACGGCAATTTCATTTTTGAACTACGCAATGCGCCATGGAAGAATGATATTTTACGGACACTCACACATCACATTTGCTTCAAAATTTCATTGGTCGAATGAAAGATATTTTGGCCAAAGTATCTTGTTACAATGAAATCTACAACATTCCACAGTTAGTTAAACTAATTACGCTTAATAATAATAATAATAATAATAATAATAATAATAATAATAATAATAATAATAATAATAATAATAATAATAATAATAATAATAATAATAATAATAATAATAATAATAATAATAATAATAATAATAATAATAATAATAATAATCATAATAATAATAATAATAATAATAATAATAATAATAATAATAATAATAATAATAATAATAATAATAATAATAATAATAATAATAATAATAATAATAATAATAATAATAATAATAATAAATAATAATAATAATAATAATAATAATAATAATAATAATAATAATAATAATAATAATAATAATAATAATAATAATAATAATAATAATAATAATAATAATAATAATAATAATAATAATAATAATAATCATAATAATAATAATAATAATAATAATAATAATAATAATAATAATAATAATAATAATAATAATAATAATAATAATAATAATAATAATAATAATAATAATAATAATAATAATAATAATAATAATAATAATAATAATAATAATAATCATTTTTGTTCATAATCATGGGTTTAAACCCTATCTACAAATGTTTGGGCACATGTGATTGAACATGTTGATCGTACCAAACTTATGCAACAGTGTTATGCAAGCGCAACTTGTTTACCATTCTTCAACAGTTTCAAGCACATGCGGAACATGTCGCCGAACCAGCCGGAGTCATGACTATACAGTACTAATCCCTGACTCGAGACTGAATTGTCGAAGGTATTTTTATTCTGTACGTGTATGTTTTACCTGGAACACCCTACCCCATAACGTTGCACATTCACCCAATTTGGATATATTCAAATCGAACTTGGAAAACTTCATGTCGACCAATCCAAACATTGAACCTGTATATTGTGCACCATAAAAGCTTGTAACCCATGCATCGAAGTAAACTATACATCTTTGCCCCATCAAACCAGTTGAAAACAATTTCTGCCTCATGTATTTTTACCTGATTCCTGAAATAATCAGTAGGCAAACAAATCCCGTTTTTACTACCTACGTTATTCGTAATCCCCATATTATTCTGCGGTTTGTGTAAAGCTATGTGCTTTTTAGACCAATAAATTGAATTGAACTGAATTGAATTGACGGAAATGCATGCAATGAGCATTTTCGGGGATATTTTAATCTTCATCCAATTTTGCCTTGTATTGTTCGCGTCAACTCAACTTCTAACATGTTAACTGTTAATTGTTAATTAGCGCAACTCAAATTAATTGCTATGGACGTGTGTTCAGTTTTACCAACTGAGACTATCAAGATTGTTTTGCACACAAAAAAGACTAAATCGGCCAGGAATGTGCTTAAAGAAAGGAGTGTAACGAGCAGGTTAAAAATTGGTTTCAGGATCACTTCTTCCAACATCAAAAGCTAGTTGATGCATCTGCAGGATGCCTGGCACCTTGCAATCCAAAGATTAACATGGTGTCCAGGGCAATACCTGTATTGCAGCGCAAAACTGAATACAGGGAAAATTACTACACGTGAATTGTACGCTTTAATACGTTAATCAAATTTTAGACACTGAAGCAGTCTTATAAGCACATAGAAGAATAAGCATTGAGCTGAGCTCACGAGAACTCAATAATAAAATACTGCAATAAATTTCACAATCGATACAGATGATTTTGTCATTTTTCGAACTGTATCATTTTCAATCTGTTTCCAATTTCTGGCTTTATTTTTATGCGGCTGGCTCCGCTTATGTGGATTACTATGGTTTCTGGAATTTGGCAGATATTATGATATTGAGGGATATGTTATTTGGTGCCGTCAGGAATAAATCGCTTTTTTCCAATGCAATTCACTATTCTTTCTACGCGTAATTTTAATTTACTTCGAAGCATTACAGATCAGCTATCCGTCCAACGAACCTCGTTCCAGTTATTCGTAAGACGTTTATGCTGAGCCCCTTTCCGCAATCGTCTATCCCGAAAGTCAGCAGGGCTTTTGAATCAGGATTTGCCTTTCTATAGAACCACAATCGTCATTTGCTTTTCGGTTCCACTTGTCTAGTTCATAATGAGTTAATTTTTGTATACAATTAAAAGATAATTTTCAGCACAATTTAGAAAAGAGCACTTGTGATGATGGTTCAATTCCCGAACTGCTTGTACGAGAACTCGCACTTTAGTACTGAGCAATCACCGTAGTTCAACGCATTTGTAGACTTCCCGGCGATTTAAATCCCAATTCTACGTTCGAAGGGACACGAGTCATTTGGTATTTGGAGCACCGCTTGATTTGTTCTCAATGCCTACAAGGAATTCAATGTAGAAAAACGATTTCGAAAAAAATCAGACACAATTATGCATTCATAGCGACTGCTATGCGAATTGAAATTCACGAAATTTATACAGCACCACACAACAACACCATGTTCAATGCGATCAACTTTCACGTCATTATCGTTGCTATCATTATTCACCGGTCTGGTCGAAGTAGCTGAATAAATGAAGGAGTTATACGAATAAGTACAAAATGCGATCGCCAAAATGGCTAATTTACTTGTAGAAAAATACAGCGCATAATTGTATCTAAATTATTTTGTCTTTACGTGAGCTCCACTCGGATAAACGTTGAAAACTTGCTCACTGCGAATTTCAAGAAAAATAAGTTTTAAAATCTGGAGACACTAAACGCTCGTACCTACATTTATGCGCTGATCATACCGTATTCTGGATTACAATGTGTAAAAGTTTTACTTTCTCGGTGTCTGTTATCTTACTACAAGATTTCTAATTTGACCAAGCTCATATTCTACTTCTAATGTCAGTTGTTCTCTCTATTCTTTGGTTATTGTTTACCGGAACGTATAGTATCCCGATTAATTCCTTGAATTCATCTCAGCTGTCTGTTTCGTTGTCTGGGTTGCCATAGAAATAAGCGCGTAAACGATCAGCCGAAAATGAACTAGTTGCAATGTTTTCTCGCATTTACGATTTCCGAAACTTGTATCCGTTTTGTCTCTTCATCAATACATTGACCTTAAAGAACACCTAATTGATAAGATAAGATATGATACATTGCACTAGTGCGTACTTCAGACAGACAACCAGGAAATTTCATACAAACATTCAAGAGAACACGATTCGCCATGGGAAACCACCATACAATAAGAGGGCGTGTCAGTTTCTTATCAAGGACTCGGTATTAGCTAGACATCGGTTGGACACGAAAAAACGGTTGACTGCGACATTGTAGATCTACTGCAGCCTGTCAATATACCTTTTACTGAACGCATTTACGCGGGGCAGTTGAGATCACCAGGGTTGAAATATATGCGGTGCTTTGACGGATAACATTTAATTACGGTTTGGATTCAAGAATTTATGGTATGGATGAAAATGTGAAAAATAATAGTATATAACAAGTAGAGTATATCCAATTTATAGCTTGCGAATGATGTTCGTTTGCATTGTAAGTACAAGTTCACTTTAAATATCGCGAGGCAATTAGTGTTCACCTCCGGTCAAGCCACAACACTAGCACTCATAAGTGTCGTTGTATACACCACATTCTCCTAACCATCAGAGGTTGTACAATCCCCTAGTAAATCAAATTTCAGTAACAACCTTGATACATTTATTCATGATGTGAAGGTACAACATGCATAAGCGATGAGCGCTAATCACTAGCTTTCGAATGATATGAAGAACTCTCCCGTCAGACGCAACACGAGAGGATGAAACGAGGAAAAAATCAACGACGACTATTGCGAACTCATAACATTTTGGGTTTCGGATTGACTACATTCGAACGGTTCGAGCGAGAACATCTTCGGAAGGATAAGAAGATGGACAACGTCAGTCGCAATCAAATAACATGCAAATCGTAAACGTCGGTCAAACGAGCCTTGCGTCTTGAGCGCTTGAACTGTGCCGGTTGGTACGAAATCGACTGACAAATAAGATCAAAGTGAAAACCAGGACAGACAGGTTTGATGATCAGTGTTTTGGTTGATAACTTTGCCAAGAACGTCCCCAAGCCCGGTTGCAGAAGGAGGAGTGTCGAGCATGGGGCTAGCTACCCCACCCTGTAAAAAACTTCTAGCTACAGAAAAAAACCTAACAGACAGCACGAACATGAGAGAAGATGGACCCCAAGCTGGATGGTGTATGACGTCGGACCGTAAAAGGCCAGAGTTATCTGGAATCTGTCAGGCCGATGACCATCGTCTCCACCAGGACCACCACTAACTTCACCACAGGGAACGTCCGGACCATGTATGAAACTCGAAGGACAACGTAAGTGGCGCAGAGATGAAGAAGTATAACCCCACCGTCTTAGGAATCAGTGAGTCAATATGGATTGGTTCCGGGGAGATGCGACTGGCTTCGAGTAAATTACTGTTGTACTCGGGCCACGAGCTGGAAGATGCTGCGCACACCCAGGGAGTTTCCCTGATGCTTTCCAAGTCGGCAAAGAGAGCGCTCATTGAGTGAGAGGCACAGGGACCACGAATCATACCAGCCTCCTTCTATACAACAAAGAAAATGATCTGCATGGAGATAATCGAGTGCTAAGCCCCGACGAACAACAGTGAATAGGAGGAGAAGGAATTTTACAACAAACTGTCAACGATCATGCAAGACAGACCAAAGAGGAACATCATCATTGTAAGGGGCGTCTTCAACGCCAAGATTGGCAGTGACAACCGAGGCATGGGGCAGCAATGACTAGGCGAGATGAATGACAACGGGAGGTATTCGCCGACAATGCACCGCAAGATATCTGGTCGTCGGAGAAAGTGTTTTTACCATATGTGGATACAAAGGCGACCTGGGTGCCAGCAGATTTGCTGACCGAAAAGATTATCGACCACGTGTGCATGGGGAAGAAATTTCGACGCTCTCAACAAGATGTACGCGTCAATCGAGGAGCTCACGTTGCTTCCGATCATCATCTACTTGTCGCCATGTTAAAGCTGAAGTTGAAGAAAAACGGGAGAGAGTAGTCCAGTCAACAACAGTGCTACAACACTGCGACGCTGAAAGAAAGTAGGAATGAAGTAGAGTTCCAGGTAACCCCATTCAACAAGTTCCAGGTTCTGAAATGGCTGTCTGAAGAAAAAAATATACAACAGAAGTGACAGAAAATAAAAGAAGTGGTGACATCAACATGTCAAGAAGTACTAGGCCCAAAAACATACACGCATAAGGGATGGATCTCAGCAGGGACGCTACCGAAGATAGAATAAAGAAGAGAAACGATAGCAATGGTGAACAACGAGAGCAACAATAGCAAAAGCACAAGAAGAATATACAGAAAAAATAAAATTGTCAAGCGGAACTAAGTAATGGATAATGGATACCCTATCCATAATTGGATATGTCTAAACATTTTGACCGTGTTAACCACAGCAAACTGCTACAAAAATTGAAGCAGCTCGGGGTGGGCGGCAGATTATTGGCCTGGATAGAGGATTACTTGACTGGTAGTGCTATCAGGGTTAGGGTTTATGGAACACTATCCAGCCCAGTGGAGGTGACAAGTGGCGTACCTCAAGGCTCAGGCTTGCGGCCAATACTCTTCCTGGTGTACGCGAACTATATACCTGACATATATATACCTGACCAGCAAAATCATTTTATTTGCGGATGACATAGAAGATTGCAAAATTCTACAAAAAGATCTTAAAGCACTTCATACGTCGTCCTTGCGAATTAAAAATACCTGGCGCTGAAACCTGGATGCGGAGGCCAAACAGATTGTCAACCCGTGGGACATCTGGAGAGACTAGCCCAGAATCATGATGCCTGGAGAGAGCTGTTTGGCAGCTTATGTCCCAGACGCGACCAAAGGCGGAAGTAAGTAAGTTGTGATTTATTGTATTGCCTATAGAAGATAGGCGTGGGTGAAGGTGATTAGCGTTGGACAGGTTAACCTCAGGGATGGATCGAGACACAATCGAATTGCGTGCGTGCAACGCGGGGGGACGTGCTTAACGTTGGACCGCTGACCGAATATTGCGATAAGTGGCCAGGTGTGCGCCAGCTGCCACTCGTTGACCGGAAATGAACTGACGAAATCACTTGCGTCTTCTCTCTACCCCCACCTGCTACAATAATATTTCCAGCCTACAACCAATCAATCTAACTTAAATAATGAAATATTTATCGTAACGAATCTTTTTATCATATCGATATAATAAAATACATTATTAACCTAAAAAAACTGTCGATCTTCTCAACGCCTCATTTTTATATTTTTGTCCTTATACGAATATCCTATGGTGTTTTACAGTTATAGGATTTTAATACTATAAGTGCTTGAATCTTGAGGAATGGAATTCCAGAAAAATATAGCACTACGGCAAAATGCCGCCGACAATTAAGGTGGGGATTTGGGATGTAGATGGATAAGGAATGTCCGTGAAACAAATGTGTTAGTGGATGTCTTTCGGTAGACAAAATTCTGTAAATAATAATATCGCACCGTATCCTACTTTGGGAAAAGTCACATAGACCCAGACGCCAAAATCTTTCGGTATACAAAACATTGCGAAGACCGATCACTAACTGTGTCCATCTGTGATACAATTTATCGAATAGGGCAATATCTTTTCGCAGCCAAGAAGCACAGCCACCTACCACATTCTCCATCGTAGAAAAAATTAAACGTTCAATATTCTTGGAAACGTTAACAGCGAGAATCTTCTAAACATTCTTCGAAAGATACTTAACAATCGGCTGGCCTATTGATATATATTCTTACAATGTATCGCGCTCTTCAGGATTTTACTAATTCATACTCCAAGGTCTTTGCCGCAGAGCTCCATGACAAGCCTTCAGTTCCAACGTCATATCATTCACTACCGCCCAGGCTGACACACTGTCTACATCCCTTTGTATTTTCGCACGATCTGTAGCAGAACTAATTCACGTTGAAATTTTCATATCAAATAAGCAAATAGGCCTATTGCTCATGTCTCTGTTCACAGAAATTGATGACCGTAGGAGTTTAATATGCTGTTTAACTAAATTACAGGGTGGTCCATCGCTGCTACTTAATCACGTTCCCTGTATGGACTGTAACCTACGGCTTGACGAAGCTCGAATGCCAAACGCGAAATATCACCCGATTGCTTTCTAATTTGTATTTTATGATCATGTTTCAAAAATTTGTATGGTTAAATCAGCTCAATCACTGAAACATCATGTACACGAATGAAGTCATTCTTCTTAAACGGCATGGCTTCGCAAACGAAACAAACCGATTCGCTAGTCAATTAACTTTCCATGCAAGCAGCGTTTCGTTCGATTAACAAGAACTAACATTGGTACAGTATTCGCATTGAAATGGCGTTGAAATCTCCGTGCGGAACATCGAATAAAAATCAATCAAACACAGTAGGGTTCCAAACAAGTTGCGGCAATTATTTTTTTTATTTTGGTCGAAATACCACATCAAATGTGAAGATGAATCCAAAAATAGCAAAACATGTAGGACAAGCAATGATCAATAATGAATAATCCATGGCCCGTAACGGATATTGATTATCCAGTGCACTTGATCGAATGCCAGTAAGCTGTCACCTGTATAAAGTGTAAGGTATGTTTATATCCCACCCAAATAGACACATCAATCAAAAGTCCAACAACCGAAAGGCGTAACAATGTTGAACTGCGGGGCACTGAAATGTCAGTTAAATCGACCGATTGGCCGCAACTAAGCAACGGACGAATTGCTTGTTTGAATGAAGTGCTGTTTTATCTCAACAATTTTGCTTCATGAGGGAAAGAAATTTGTGTGCAATCAGTTAGAGCCGTTTTTGGTAACGTTTCACTTTTGACTCAGAAGCTTCGTCAGACCAAGGGTGATAGTCAGGGCAAGGAAATATGACTAAATGGTAGTCAACCCACCACCATTGATTGGACCTTACCGCTAAACAGCCTATAGAAAGTCTACAGTGTTTCACCTCACGTAGGCATTCAAAGTGATTCAAAGTTGTAATGGTCTAAAAAGCATTTAGCTTAACAATAACCATAGGATGGAGTTATGAGGTATATACAATAAAAAAGAACAGGGAAACTCATGTAGTGTAAATCGTATCAAAATTAGGGTTTTCTCCCAACTGTTTGTCCAAATTAGCTTTAAAAATATCCAGGTTGGCTGAGTGTGTAATAGTGGAGGGGAGGGTGTTCCATGTTAAATATACACGTACAGCATACGAATATTTTCGACAGTTCAGTCTTGAAGTGGGAATAAGCACTGTAAGTTCATGTTTCCGACTGTCACGGGGTGGTGAGCGTGTGAAAAGTTTGGACAAGGGATGGTTAGGGACGTGCATAATGTTGTACATCAGTATGAGGTCACCTCTTAGTCGACGACAGCGAAAGTCGAAAAAATTGAGACTCCTCAAACGATCTTCATGTGGTTTAGCAGCTAAAAGCTTGTGGTTCTGTGGTAAATACGCTGCAGAAGATTAATGTCTTTCCGAATCCAGGGTGACTAAGACCGAACAGCGTACTCCATCGCTGGTCTCAGATAGGTGTTCATGATACGGGGCACCGACTGATTCGTGAATCTGCCGAAAATTCGTTTCAATAACGCCTTTTTGTATGACCATGACAAGTGGTCGATTTGCCTAATACGGTGTGCGTGCACATCAATCCAAAACCAGTGAACACAGTTGACACCAACCTACAAAATTCAGAAAGGAGATTCCAATGTAATTGTTGAAGTTGCCTATATCACCCTTATTCTTAAATAGCGTGATGATTTTGGTGTCTCGCATCTCTTGTTGGGCACACACTTCCTGTCAAAACTGAAAAAGCAATGGGTGAAGCGGCTTTATTAAAGCTGTTCTATAGTATTTGATGAGTTCAACAGAGGCCTTCCCACTCGCTACAGAGTCAAGTGCTGTGGCTGCGCGATCAAGACTCTTGATTTCAAGAGTGGAAGAGATCTAAGTGGTTTCAAATCATATCGTCAGCATTGCCAGCATACACCAGTAACAATGTGTTGTTGGCCTCCGTCGGTCGATGTCGACCATGGAGAATTCACATCGCATGAATTTCATGTTTTGAACTTTTTGGAATGGGACTAACAGTCCGCTTAGGGAGGAACAATTTCTCCCGCAGCGATTCAACGATTGTCAGCAAAAACTCTGTTGTATTGCATCCGTTGCACGCCGGCGGCGTGATCCGCGTTCAGCAGCCAGGAGCTGTATTTGCTCCTCCCCGGCTTGCAGTCGACGCTTTACAAAATGCCTCCAAAGTGAGCGGTCAGGAGCAAGTTCTTCCAAGCTTGCGGAGTCAATGTCAAGAGCTTTCATATCTCTTTTGCAAACATCTTTGTACCGCAAGTGCGGTCGGCCCAATGTTCGACTTCCTAATTGCAACTCACCGTAGAGTAGATCTTTCGGAATACGACCATTTTCCATTCTATAGACATGACCAAGCCACCGAGGTGGCGCTTGACGTCGTAATAGGGGTAAAAAACATGCTCTGCAAGACAGCTTTCGAAAGCAATCAGCGTTTTTTTACAACAGTAACAAATAAGAGTGCTTAAATGTCATACAACCCGGACATAGTAAAAAACATTAGAAAAGATGTGAGAAAGGCTGGACCTAAAAATTTACTGAAAGATAAGCATAGACACAGTGGCATGAGGTACCTACACCTCGAATCAAACATGCATTCAAACAAGTGTTCTGAACGAGTGGAGCGACATCAGCATAACAGTTTCCTTACTGTTTTAACAGTCACGCATCATAAAAAGCTTTCTTCGCCACTTCACTCGACAGCAAAAGAATAATAACACACTCCTAAAAGAAGTCTACAACAAGACCGCCATATCACTAAGGGTAAGAAGCCACTTAAAATTCTCATCATTTGGACCCCAACCTGGGAGAGGGGTTGCACCAACCGCAGCTAGTTTAACAGTCAAACCCTCCATCTGTTTGAGCCAAGTTACCCTTAAAACGACGCTATTCCGAGTTAGGAGTGGCAAACAAAACGGCATTAGGAAAACTATGATTTACGTTACGTATCCGATGGTGCCAAGTAACTACAGCGACGGTGTGGAGACAGTGATTGTCGAAGACCTACAGACGTATTATTTCTTCTTTTCTCACTGTGCAGGGTTCACATCCGTACAGTAAAACCGTGAGTACTGTAGCCTTGTAGACTCTACCGTTGAGCTTTAGAGACAAACCTGTTTGACGGCACCGATGACTCAGGTTACGAAAAGCTACCGTATGGAAATGCGAGCTGTGATATACGTATTTAAACAAGCGTTGCTAGTGATGCAACTACCCAAATAGTTAGAACAGTCTACAGTCGCAAGTTCCTCATTATTGAGGCTTAACGCTCGTTCGATGGGTTCAATATCCTGTAACAGAACTTTGCACTTGGAAGGTGCAAAGCGAATACGGAAGAATGGTGTGATACTACATAGTCGGTCTAAAGTAGACTGAGCATGGGCAGACGAATGGAATACTAGAACTACGCCGTCGGTGTAATCTAAACCAAAGTCTCTTATCGCGGCCTATCTGAATGCCAGTTGTCAGTACGCCACAGCTGTCTATGAAAAGACGTCGCGAGTACTGCTTCTTCTTAAACGCGTGTTCGGAAGTTTCACGAAGCAAACTGTTCATCGAATAATTAATACGTACTTGAGGCCGACCATGGAGTATGCGGTTCAGGCTTGGTCACCCTGGCTACAGAAGGACATCAGCCTCTTGCAGAGAATATATCATCGGACCACCAAGCTCGTACGTGGTTTAAAACATAAACAATACGAAGATCAGATTACAAGCGTCAATCTCTTCGACTCTCGCTACCGCCGTCTTAGAGGCGACTTGATTCTTATGTTCAATATACTGCATACCCACAACCATCCCCTGAATCAACTATTCACACGACTACCACCACGAACAAGCCGGAGTCATAACTATACAGTACTTATTCCCGACTCGAGGCTGAACTGTCGAAGGTATTTTTATTCTGTACGTGTATGTTTTACTTGGAACTCCCTACCCCGTAACGTTGCACATTCACCCAACTTGGATATATTCAAATCGAACTTGGACAACTTCATGTCGACCAATCCAAACATTGAAACAATATATTCTGCATCATAAAGCTTTGAACCAATGCATCCAAGTAAACTATACATATTTACCCTATCAAACCGGTTGAAAACAATTTCTGCTCTATGTATTTTTACGTGATTCCTGAACTAATCAGTAGGCAAACAAACCCCGTTTTACTACCTATGTTATTTGTAATTCGCATATTATTCTGTGGTTTTTGTAAAGCTATGTGCTTTTTAGACCATTAAATTGAATTGAATTGAATTATATGCATCAATTATTGCGTCAATTACAAAATTAAACAAAAATTTAGAAATTAGACACTCTTGTCGGACACCACTGATCGTAGGAAAGTTGGTTGGCAGGCTATTGGACACCTTAACGCGCCCAGAACTATAGGAAAAAGCGCCCGAAATACGATAACCTACTTTTGCGGGACACCTTTGAGTAATAAGGTATTAAATAATGCATTCCTGTCGACCGAATTAAAACCACCCCTAAAATCACGAACGATTGCTACAGTGGGCCGTCTATAAGCATGGCAATGTTCTAGTGTTTGTCGAAGAGTGAATATGTGATCGACATCCTTTGCCGGGACGAAATCCTGCTTGCTGTTCATGAATCTGTGATTCCTAGTGTAATGTGAGGCGCTGAAGACAAACTGAAGCAAGAAGCCGGGTAATGACGGATGTAAGATTTATTCCCATGTGGTTAGAGCATGAAGTACGCACACATTTTTTGAAAATGGGTATGATTATAGATTCTCGCCAACACTGGGGAATAGCTTTCGTGTCCCATACATGACGAAAAAGGTCAAATAGATAAAAAGGTCACATAAATAATAGAATATCGCAGACCTCCTTGAATAGAACGGAGACGAGCTGCTTTGAATCTTTTCATTGACTCAATACCGAGCTTGAGTTCTGATTCGCTCGGAGGCGTTAAATCAATCGACCAGAGTTCATAACACGAAACAGAAGGCAATGGACCACCTAGAGCTGCCTGCTAAATTGTTCATGAAAATGCTCCGCCCAACGAGAAAAGCGGCGATCTTTGTTAGTGATTAGGGCGCCATCGTTCTCTGTGATTGTCTCGCTAACTCCAATTGTTTTAGAACCCGCAGATAGAATTAGATGAAACCGATATCGGACGTCAACCTTATTGCTGGATAGCTCCTTTTCATTAGTTTTGGCAACCACCACGCTTCCCTATCCGGTCGAATGCTATGCTTGAGATTACTTCTGATGCGTCTACGTTCTGCGTTATATTGCGAACCAGAAGGAATCCTTCGTCTTTCTTCTAGTAATCGAAGGCTAGCCTGGGAGATTCAGTGGGACATTCTGCTAGAGTTGTAACTGTCACCGACTCGGCGGCATCGTGCGTTACAGTAGCAATCGCATTCCAATGCTGTGTGATATTTTCGGACACCGCAGTGGGAAGATTATCGACTAAACCGCCGCGATAGGCTTTCTGAATCGTAGGATCCGAAAGCTTATCGAAGGCTATGCCCTAGGAGATGACTCTCTTTCGGCCAGAGAATTTTAATGTAAGTTTATCACGACGGTCTACATTGGAAGCACTGAACTCGAGTTTCGCTCTTATTTGAGCTCATCAGCCATGCATATGGCAGTGCATGGCTGATGAGCTCAAATAAGAGCGAAACTCGAGTTCAGTGCTTCCAATGTGGACCGTCGTGATACACTTTGTGAATATTTCGAAGGACTTGGTACTGATGAGTAGTCGCCAAAATATAATGAACTAACTCTGCAAACACTCGAATTTTAATGTAAATCTCGATCGAAGGAGCGCGTGATCAGAATCTAAGCTAGTGTTCGAAAAAGAGCGACAGCCATCAGTGTAGCTTAAAAGCAACAAATGTCGATAGACGAATCTAGACAGAGGGCAAGAACAGCTTGCTGGCCTGATTGACGCAGCGATCGTACATTCATGGCACCAATGTATGCAGACGGTTTTATAAAGTGAGTGTTGGGTTTAGGATATGCTAAGCTTCGGAAAAGTTCAGATCGGCCGCTTATCACACTGGATGCTAAAGGATAAGAATCAAAAAGCGGGGAAGGGACAGAAAAAAGATTGAAGAGTAGGACCAGCAGTAGCTTGTTTTCGCTTACCCACCTCGCTCTATGCAGCAGGTAAGACGACCCGATTTATCGTGCGCGACGGCCGATGCACTATGGAATTGGAATTATTTGTGATTGTCTGCGGTAAAACCGTGCTCTCCCTAAAGTTGAGAGAAGTGTTCGACCCATCTTTCAATCTGCTGAGCTTTGACGACAATCTGGATAAAGAGAGTGACTTAATGGGAGCTGTTTTAACGTTTTTTGACCAATCGTTCTTTTGATCCCATCATACATACTGTGAAAACTACCAGTATCCGCAGCATTTTGGATACCAAGGCTAATTTCAGTAAAATAGCCATTTGCATACCGTCTAACTGTCTGCTGGACCTTATTTCTAGCTGCTCTAAGAAACCGTAAGTTTTCATCTGTTGGCATACTTCAGAACTGCAAGAACGCTGACCGTTTTTCGTCCAAAACAGTAGTAATCTCAGAAGCTTTCGCTTGGGACCATTCGCTAGCTCGAGCTTTTTTGGCTTAAGCAGTTCTTCAGCGACTCCAAGTTCTCAGAAGTTGAATCTGATTGAATTGATTTGTTGAACTCGATTTTGAAAGCTTGTTCAAATCGCATAACAAGTTTGGGGTCGCACATACGATTCACGTCGATCCTTGACTTATCAGCCCATTTGACGCGGCGAAATCTAGTGTGGTGAAGCTTCAATTTTGCGCAAACCAGTGAATGGTTAGTGTCACAGTCTGCGCTTTGATATAATCTAGTGAAGAGTACGCTTCCCTATATTAGTGCGCCTAGAAGAATAAATTAGCTTTATTCATCTAAACGAATTTTCAGCAGTTAGAATAATTTCCCCAAAAAGTTTTAAAAAATGACGAACAGGTCCCGACATCAAATCGACTGAATGATGTTTCTTGTCCGTCTTGATTGATAATTTCCACATATGATACAGTTTATCAGTAAATGCCGTAACCAAAAGTTTCAAAACGATTCCCGGCATCTCGTAATTCGTTCGAAATTGCGCGTCCAAAATTTGCTCCAGTTGATACACAAAATGATGCATTTGGCCCACGGGTAGCGTTAACATTTACCAAAAAACAATGTGTGGAGAAATTAATTTTATGCACGGCCGATTAAAAGGCCCCGCAAGAATAAGATGAAGCTGATGCCAATGATTAGGCAAAGGATGCTTCCAAGAGACTTCATGCTGTGACTGTTTGAAAGAATGTGCTAGTGACACAAATACTGATTTCCTGAAAAGTGCATTTGAGAAAAGTACATACGGATGACCCACATATTGCCACGGTCGGCAGATGCAGAAAGCTTCAAATGAAAGCCAAATGCAAATCAACATTGGCTCTCAAACAAAACACGAGTTGGCCGTGTCAATCTAGCGACCCAGGGCTTGAACGAAAGAGGTTGATACGAAATCGATTGAAAAACAAGAATGAAATAACAAGCGGCATGGACACACCGAGGGCTACGAGATTTACGGATAAAAGATAGGCACAATCTGGCGCTCGGCACTGATACGAAAGTAAACAGTTTTTATTCACCTTATACGTACTAGTTAATTAGTTTTTCTTCAAAAATAGCTTAACCTTATCCCCGTTAGTTATGTACTTTTACGCATGTGGGCCGCTGTGTCAACTGACCTTGACCGTGTTCACTTGTAGCAGATTGATGTGGATACACACTACGAGGAAAGTCGACCGCTGATCCTGGTCATTCCCACGAGATGTGACACGCTGTAGACTTACTACAGGCTGTTTAGCGGTAAGGTCCAATCAGTGGTGGTGGGTTGACTACCATTTAGTCATATTTCCTTGTCCTGACTATCGCACTTGATCTGACGAAGCTTCTGTGTCAGAAGTGAAACGTTACCCAAAAACTACTCTAACCGATTGCACTCAAACAGTACGCGGGACAGGTTGACCCCAGTGGTGAATCACCGGACGGAAAATTGGAGGTCACGTGCCTAAAGATAGACCGAGTTTCCTGAAGATGGGGATCAATAACGAAATAGATGTTTGGACGGGAAACGCTATCCAACCTCGACTGATCAGACATTGTCGTCTCGCTACACCACAAAACGATGGAGTCCGAGGTAAACTCAATTGAGTTCATGTTTGATGTCCATCTTGTAAGTATTCCACTTCATCAACTGAACCATGGAATGAAGTATAAAATTAAACAAAGTCCTGATTGTGAATGATTCATTCAAATCTGTATATTTGAAAAATTACTCCATTGTTTGTGTATAAATAACGGTTACTGAACAGCCTCCTCATTCCCGGAAGCTTGGCGCATTTTCCGCTTCTTCGCGTGTCTAGCTCGTCGCTCGGCAATCACTTGATGTCGATGACTCTTGTTCTTCTCGTAGGTTTCAACCAGGGAGTGATCGCTGGCAGATTTGTGAAGGTCCTTCAACAAAGACAATCTCGGGTTTTGTTCTGTGTGAGAGCAAATGGAGAATCAATTACGTATATCGTAAAAAACAAAGCGTGCATAAAAGCGTTTTGGTTGGATGAAAGAAACGATTGGTGTTTGGTCGCAGTATGAAAGCACAAGCCTGATCATGGCAAAGTACCGCATAGCCATAAACTGCACGTAGACTAACATACTGGTCGCAGAATGCAACTGGGAACGGCCACTATGCATGAAGTACATGAGCGAAATCGCCAACCCTTCCGAGCAGCATGCGATCCAGACATTGGAACACTGAAGATAAATTGTTCGAAATGTAGTCAGCGATGTCAAACACAGCATCGACAATCTTGCAGTACTCGTCAACATCATCATAGACAGCATTACACTGGTAGCACGTACCGAATGCTTAACTGCCTCACAACCATGAAAAAGTAAAATCCTAAAAGATGGGGAAGGGTGGGAATTAAATAGCTAAGGCTTCTATAGAAGAGTAAGCACAAACAAACTGGGAAGAGGTGCCTACACCTCTTTCAGTACTATGGACAGTTTGCGCCGTTTATCGCATCCAGACTTATAAACACACATAGCAGCGAAAATATTGTTTTAAAATTTTGTTCTCGAATAGATGCCTCCAGTTTCAATTCAAGGCTTATTATTGGAAGCATTATCGGATTGACAGAGCGATAGTCTTACACAAAGTGTGCATAAAGGGATTCGAAATAGCACCTGGGAATTTTCTCAGTATGCAATAAGAGAAAAAGCTGCGAAATACATCGAGGTATGCGACCATTTTCAGTCTGGAGGCTATATGCAGCAATGAGCGATCTGTGATACCGAGTGTTCATGTAAGAAGGTCGAGTTTTCGCGTGGTTTACATAGATTTGCCTTTATTCCAAGCTTGCGGCGTGATGTTGATACTGAAAGCGAGTCATTGAAAATGTTGTGGAGCATGAACCATTCATGCGCTTGTAATGTTCATCAATGGTCCACGTCGACTGACGGAGGCTAACATTTATACAACAGTTGGTAATACTGACCCAGAGTACACAATGGTGCACTCGCAGTTAAAGGTTGGACAACCCGAGATGCACATCTGATCCAGTTTCATTCTAGGTTTAAGCATCTTACACACATTTGCACAAAAAGGATCATCTTTCATATTCTAAAGACTATGCATGAAGGTGTGAAGACATTTCCCGGATAGATTTGAATTTAACTCAAAGACCACACACAAAGAAAGAATGAGACGTGAAAGCAAACTACTGAGGCGGACAAGTATAAGCCGTAAAACGCCATTGCCAGGAGAAAGGGGAGCGGTTGGAGCCCATACGTGGTGAATGGAAATCGAACAAACAGTGCGAACCAATCAGGTAATGCGTATCACCGTGAGGTTCCAAAGGTTGTCATAGCCGGGGGTGGCAGTGGGGATAAGCTCCCACTGTCTATCAAATGCTCCCATATGGTGCGCGTCTCAATAGCCTCTGACAACCAAGTCCAGCTTCTGGCCTGCACGAGTGGCTCCCCGAGCCCGGCGGAACTGCTTCTACCAACAGGAGACGAGGCGATGGCGAGTGACTGGCGCCTGAAAACCAGTTTGCTTCGGGCAGATGGAGCTCGTTAGCCTGGGTTCCAAGGTTGTCACAGCAGGGGGTGGCAGTGGGGAAGCGAGTCATTGAAAATGTTGTGGAGCATGAACCATTCATGCGCTTGTAATGTTCATCAATGGTCCACGTCGACTGACGGAGGCTAACATTTATACAACAGTTGGTAATACTGACCCAGAGTACACAATGGTGCACTCGCAGTTAAAGGTTGGACAACCCGAGATGCACATCTGATCCAGTTTCATTCTAGGTTTAAGCATCTTACACACATTTGCACAAAAAGGATCATCTTTCATATTCTAAAGACTATGCATGAAGGTGTGAAGACATTTCCCGGATAGATTTGAATTTAACTCAAAGACCACACACAAAGAAAGAATGAGACGTGAAAGCAAACTACTGAGGCGGACAAGTATAAGCCGTAAAACGCCATTGCCAGGAGAAAGGGGAGCGGTTGGAGCCCATACGTGGTGAATGGAAATCGAACAAACAGTGCGAACCAATCAGGTAATGCGTATCACCGTGAGGTTCCAAAGGTTGTCATAGCCGGGGGTGGCAGTGGGGATAAGCTCCCACTGTCTATCAAATGCTCCCATATGGTGCGCGTCTCAATAGCCTCTGACAACCAAGTCCAGCTTCTGGCCTGCACGAGTGGCTCCCCGAGCCCGGCGGAACTGCTTCTACCAACAGGAGACGAGGCGATGGCGAGTGACTGGCGCCTGAAAACCAGTTTGCTTCGGGCAGATGGAGCTCGTTAGCCTGGGTTCCAAGGTTGTCACAGCCGGGGGTGGCAGTGGGGATGAGCTCCCATTGTCTATAAAATGCTCCCATATGGCGTGCGTCTCAAACAGCCTCTGACAACCGAAGCCCAGCTCCTGGCCTGCACGTGGCGGAACTGCTTATACTGACAGGAGGAAGGGCGAAGGCGGGTGACTGGCGCCTCAAAACCAGTTTGCTCCGGGCAGATGGAGCTCGTTAGCCTGGGAGGGCAGTTCATCTAAGGGAAGGAAAACCCTGATTCCAAACCTCCGCTGCCTTGCGGCATACCCGATTGCGGGAAAGGCTTCGGGAGTGAACCCTGAGGAAAAATCCCTGCTGCCTTGCGGGAAGACTTTTGAGTCAAAGGCTCCGGGTGGGGTCCCCTAAGCTAACCCCCTACTTCGGCCTTGCAACCGGGTAGTATGTCGCCTACAACAA
>JACCGJ010010563.1:0-45935 GCA_013407085.1 Atriophallophorus winterbourni | reverse complement strand
AAGAAAAATCTGAAAAAGAGTCTGGCAGACGGTTAGTTGGTGCACACCACCTCTTTCTGGCAACTACCTGCTGCCTTGCAGGTCGAACTTGATTGTGCAAAGGCTAGAGAAGCAAACGCCGAGTGGTGCTGTGGACGCCGTTTTGTACCCAAATTCCCAAGAATCTTCATTGAACCGACTCATCCTCCAGGCCGTTTTGTACCCAAATTCCCAAGAATCTTCATTGAACCGACTCATCCTCCAGGAGGTGATAGACGCACAAAAGTAAGTAAAGTAAAGTATCACCGTGAGTCGTGGACGAGATTGTTGCCGCCAAATCGAACTAGACAGGGTGGTGGAGGGCATCTGGTTATTAAAATGTATACACACGACCGATATCGACCTCAAGGTCAGAAAAAATTTGCGGTGCGTTGAATTAATTTTATCACGATGCCAATACTATCCACAGAACCGGTTTATCGTTTACACTGTAATTTATGTCAATATCGCCAGCCGACATCGTGGGACGCCACCAGAATCAAAACATCCGCATAGACAAAAGAGAAGTTTCAAGATTCCAAGCAAATGAACTAGAATCAAGTACAATCAAGACCTTCATTACTGAGCAGCCGCTGCGTAATTACGAAACGAGCATAAAAGCATCAAAACAAGCACACGAACCTGGGAACGACAAAACCTCGCCCGCTAGGAAATCGACGATAAAGATCTGAAGAGAAAAACACAGTAGCCGAGAATAAACCCTTCAAGATAACCGAACACGTTAGGGCACAAAACGAACAAACCTCGTGCCATTGCATGACGAAGCCGACAGAATTGTCATCAGACGGGATCCGGGTCAGTAGCCAGGCGACAAGTCGAGGAGAATCGAACATGGTCAACCCGACAATTATGAAAGAACCCGTTGGTTGGTTGGGAACATCAGATATTGGCGCAATGTCGACAAGTGGTAAACCCATTGGGGTATCCACATGGGATATTTCACCCCAATAGAAAGGTGCTTTATCGGTAAACGGAAGTGAGAATAGGACGGGGTGACTGTAGAGTAAAAATAAAAAGAGATTAGATAAAAGATCTATCGATTTTTTTAAAATTTAATTATTACTCATTTGACCTTGAGATAGATTGGGTCATTTTGCTTGGAATATATATTCATTTAATTAAATCAGATTCGAACATTTAACATGGAACAGAATTACGAAACAAGGTGAGCCATGGGAATTTCTGTTGTCCCTAACTACCGATGAATATGGCAAACATAGAAATATCCACGAATTAAAAAGTTGATAAAATTTGTTTCGGTAGCCTGACCGAGCAGTTTCCAAAGTTAGATAATTCTATGGGAAACTATACAACCTGGGTTAAATTTATTGGATATTTTCTTAAGCCAAAGATTGATACGTTATTTTCTTCCGTCATGGGTTGTGATAAACTCTGAACATATTTATGGGCACATAGCACAGAGGATTGGTCATAAAAATGACAAAAGTGTTGCAACCCACTTCCGTATAAATTTGATGATCAAAATTATACGAAGTGAACTTGTCAATTTGGAGAAAGATAGACTTCGGCACAATAACACTCGGTTAAACAGTGAGTAGCGGCTGAGAACGTTAGACAAAGGAATATTTAAAGAAAAGGTCGACTTCGCTTACAGTAAAATAAAAGAGTGATCAGATTTGATCAGATTTGTGAATATTTCTGAAGTTATAGTACTAATAAGTAGTCATAAAAATGTAACATGCACCAGTAGAACATGGCTTTCTAAACCTATTGATTTCTAATCCACA
Source organism: Atriophallophorus winterbourni (assembly GCA_013407085.1). NCBI lineage: Eukaryota > Metazoa > Platyhelminthes > Trematoda > Plagiorchiida > Microphallidae > Atriophallophorus > Atriophallophorus winterbourni. The sequence continues at coordinate 44,148 of JACCGJ010010563.1, read as the reverse complement.
AATACCACGTACTATGTATTTTCATTCAAAAACGTATGTCACATTAATGCCGTACAGATTCTACTCGACGTTGTGCGTGGGTATGCATACTTGAAACAAAAAAACATGACAGCAAGAAGTCTAGAATTTTGACAATCAAAGCCGCAGAATTGAACACAAGAAAAAACTTCGAAAATCCCTGATTCATCGTTCATAAAACGCCACAGCACATGATATTTACACAAACAAATCTGATTGATACGCTCCGATGGCCACAAAACGAGTGTGGAGTTAGCATGTGGGTTCGATTCAGCTAATCAAATAGAACTGTGCCAAAACGGTAAAACCCAAGTATTTCGCTCTAAATGGCTATGAATCATCTGCCAGTATCGCTCTTCATCCTCATGGTCAGGATTACACCGGTAGAAAATATCGAGAGCTTAACTGCCATTCAACCATGACATGTTAAATACCCTAAAAGCTACTGAACGTATAGAAGATTTGGCACAGATTGGGTTCAAGTGCCAACACCTTGAACGAAACAATTGTGCCAGTATGCATGAAATTACAAGTCTGAATCGAAACAGTGCCATACAGTCATAGACTGCACATGGGCTACGATACTACTCAGACTCCCAGTCGGCGTCGACATGTGAAGAACAAAAGATAAGAATATTCTGATTGAGAAATTAGCAACTTACGATGAGGAACACCCGACGCAAATGTTCGAATGTACAATAAACAAGTGCGAAACGATCACGGGAGATTCGTCGGAGTCTTCTTCATCACTAAAGTCCAACGGGTAATTGGATAGCTCTTTGCCATTGGAAGAATTCCACAGACGCAGAAAGCCGTCCTGGGATAATGACAACAAGGAGATTACAATCGGAAATGCCAATCAACAGGAGAGGTGGATGGATGAAATCACCAGCCCGGATCTAGGCAAAGTGCAACACTGTCATAGATTACAAGCAGGCAATAATAGTGACAGGTTGCCTACGCACGTGTGAATGAATGAATGGAAGCACAAGCCTGATCCAGGCAAAGTGCCACACAGCCATAGACTGCAGGTGGGCTAAGATACTTTCAGGTTGCCCACACCTAGACAGATATGAGAAAGAAAATAGAATAGAAATAGGAGTGAGACTCCAACGTGTTTCAGCATGCAGCTCACTACCGGTAGCCAATCAATCTAGCACGGTGTTAGCCGCACGTGTAACAGAAGATCGTAAAAAGACAATAAATCTAAGGTGAATAAAGTGGTGAATCTTTAAACGAACATACGCCGCATGGATAGATACGATTAATAGCCTGAATTTGACACGACTGACAGTCAACGTAAAGATTAGAAATGAAAGAAAAACTTAAAAAGCTTCAGGCATGCATGTAACATGTTATGTATTTTTCAACGAAGCCGCTAGGGGCCTATGCTTATTTTGGTTTCATTAACACAAGGCGGTATAGGCGGATAAAAGTTTCCACGGGGAAGAGTTGTTAGGCTGACGTAACAATTTTTGTGACTATTATTCGAAACCATTTCACACCTGAGAATAGCGATGAGTTAGGAGAAAGCAAAATTTCCCGAAACGTGCAAACACTGCAGTATTTGAACCATAGAGAGTTTGATTAGAAAGTGTCCATACTAACATTTATACCACGGGAACCTAAACGATCAGGTAGGAAGCATAAAAATTCTATTTTAGAAGGTAAAATGGATTAAAACACGCAATAATATGAAACTGTATGACGCTTCGGTGATGAAACAACATAGGTAAAGCTCTGTAAGAAAAGGGTCGAACGGCCCAATCGAATATATGTGGGCTAAATTATTAAAGTTGTCCAAGATTAGACAAAAGATCTGAAAAGAGACTGCAACATGCTATTTGGTGCAGTTCATTAGTAGTGGAAATAAATTCATTAAGGTGCAACCTGTGGAGACGATAACAGAGTTGAAGGAATGGGAATAGCACACTTTTCAAGGAAACTTACTCCACCAGCTGAGAGAAGAATACGAGATCCCGGAACAAACGCCAACCGTGTGACATAGCTAATCAAGTTGAAAACCAAGCGACAACTTACGAAGTATGACCGAGGCAAAACGCATGAATAACAAACGGATGGTCAAATCGACTGATACGTATTTTCTCGTCACGATCACACGTGGCAATCAGTTTACAATCGTCAGATATCACCTGGACAAACAAGAAGGAAGTACACGTTTAGAGGAATATTCGTGATTTTTGGTGTGGAAGTAAGTAATTGAGGGAAACTGGAAAAGCATGGTACGAGCTGCATTGAATAAGTTCAATGTTTCATTAAAGCGGACAGAACGATCAGTCTATACAGCCGCTCGTTGAGATACACTTTAGATACTAGCAACAATTTTAATTGGAGCTAACGCGGCGATAAGGCCTCTCGTTTTAATGCAGCATGTCCTAGACTATAAACCTTACCGTTCCTCAATAGTTTCATCAGTCCCTGGGTGCGGTATGTTGTTGTGACAGCTAAGTATTCGGTACATCCTATCTGTGCAATGCTGTCCATGAGGATGATTACTCTTGTGACCCCAAAAATGAATCAGTATCACCATCTGTAATATCAAGATATTGCTACCAAAGATTGAGATTGAAGAGGTATTTCAACAACAACGCAGCACATGCTCCATGAGTACGTTGTCGAAGGGTATCCTCAACATGATCGCCATCAGAAAAACAACTGCCAAGGTGAACGACGAAACAACGAGATAACTGTTGAGGAAATATTATTATTTTCCTCAAAAACTCATTATAACTTATAATTTATCCTTCTCGATTCTGATGGGTCCATTTTGTCGGCCATAATGATTCAGTGTATGAATACACACGAGTCGCAGCCTAATGGCTTTTTTGGTCAGAGACGGTAAAGCTTTGTCTGAACGGCCTGCCTTTGTCCTTGCTACGCGTAGTGTTGGGTTTAGTTAGTCAATTGTGACTAATAGCATAAAAGTTTTTCAGTGTTAAACATTTGGGTAATTATTACTTGAGTTCTACTCGGGTAATATATAACAATAATTATCGGGGCGGACTGATAAATTGTAAAATAATAAAATGGTTAACAAGTGCACACTGTGACTGATTATTAATGCGGTGCACATCACTAGTGTACCTTCATGGCCCATCGAGATATTATGGGCGGTGACCTACGGGCGTCAACAAAAACATTTATGTACCAGGAAGGTCGATGGACAAAATTCAGACGAACACAGCCTCAACCTACTGCATTGTGGGTTAAGCTCATTATCCGGAGGCGTTGGCCGAGAAGGTATGGTATGGTATGATGGTATGAAAACACAAGCCTGATACAGGCAAAGTGCCGCACAGTCAGAGACTGCACGTGTGCTAAGATACTGTCAGGTTGCTCATACCTAGACAGATATGAGGAATAAAAAAGAACAGGAAATGGTAGTAAGACTCCAGCCTGTTTCAGCATGCAGCTCACTACCTCTGGCCAATCAATTTAGCATGGTGTTAGCCGCACAGCACAGAAGTGCTGCACAATTGCACATGCCGAGAAGGTACTCATGTATAGGCATAGACAACCCAGCAGCATCAGAGGCACCGGTGTCACTACAATTAAAATTAATCGCACATCATTATACCAGTAGCATTGAAGATTACCAATCTTCTCAGTGTCCGAGCCTTGGAAAACTTATAGCACTATGATCGACATACAACAACATAGATTGATTAAAAACGTGAGTGAATTTGTAGCCTAGAATATGTATAGTATTGTCAATGCAGTGACGCTGTGTTATAATCGTGAATGAAACAATAATACACGAAACAAATCTACGGAATTTTTAGCGGTGTTTATTTTGCGATTATTCACCAGTTGTTGTGTGTATCGTCCAGCATTAGACTTGTGGCCCTTAATGCAGAATACAATAAGTATGGTTGTCCTGATTATGGACAAATGATGTAGAATTCAAAATTTGGACATGTCCGATTATTCCCGCACCGTTACGTGCTGGAAATACGCTAACCCCAAGCAATGAAGGTCGTAAAATTAACAAAGTTATTCGAGAACGAGTAACAATGGCTTAATCAAAACCAGGGAAACTATGCACGAACAGAGTTGACCCTGCAAATCAGGCAGTTCTTCTTGATTCGGTGGCTACATCGATTCAGACGGATGTGTTTACAATGCGTTGAGCAAAAAGGCAAAATGCTAGTGTATGTATGGAGTAGAAACACAATAGAATATCGACGAGTAACGAGAAGCAATTAGCTAATCACACGTGAAAATAAACAGCAATCGAAATTTCGTGGGCCACAAATCAATGCCATGAAACGTTACATGAATGTTGGGCAACTGAACTAAGGGGACACGTACAATATCAGATAGCATCGAAAAGTGTCCAATCACAGGTTGAGGATGATCGGCATCATAATCGTCACCGGGAAAAGATGAAGTTCTCAGTTTGTAAACATTCCCTTGCTTGTCACAAGCAACAACGTAACTTTCGTCAGGAGAAAATGTTGCACAAGATGGTAGGCGAGGTAATTTACTGGGAGAATTAAATTCCAATTGGTCAATACCTGTGAGCAATAATTTCTATCGAATCACCCGTTTGCTTGATGAGAAAAATTTTCTTATCATGATCGATGAGACAGATATAATGTTCTGCAGACACGCACAAGTAGACTACAGTGGAACAACAAAACTCTTCCAGACTTATATGATAATCCAATGAAAAGTTAACAAGTTACCGATGCTTTGACACGACGCTGTTGAGTTGGTTCCCGTCAAAACTTCAAACAAAATAAAAGATATGGACCTTACCTCAATTTGACACAAAGTAGGTTTTCTTCCGTACAAAAATAAAGGGTTGATGCTCTCGTTGCGAACATAAATAAGAGCTACACCGTTCGGCTTAGTTTACCTGTGAGCAAATAAGCATAAGGAAAAAATTATTAAATTCATGGATATAGATGAAGGATGTACAAAAAGTATGTGAGCAGACTGAAGCGCGGAATATTGTCCACGTTACCACTTCTTTTATAAACCAGTGAATCGAAAAACCTCGATGGAATCATGAAGCTCGGGGTGTTTTGCGGTTAAATGAAATAATCTTTCAGCCAAAATTACAGGCTCCGAAGGATACCGAAATATTCCATACCTCGTGCACGAGGCATTGATGCGGCCGTGTTTAACGCAGCTATATTTGTGCAAGCGATCGTGGGCTCGAGTAGATTATTCCAGAAATACACTACTTCTCAACTAAAGAAGTACTGCCTCAGATAATGCCGATTGTGATCCTCATTGAGCTAAATGACACATAGTTGAGGTGTTCATCTGAGAGAAAAGGTTCGGACAGGCATTCGTATATAAAATATTTAGAATTCTGCAGGTTCATTTAGCATAGCACGGATGTGCAATCGTGCAGTACTTCTGTACTGTGCGGAAAACCATGAAAAATTGATTGGCCATCTTTGGTGAACTGGATACTGAAACACTGGAGTTTCACTACAACTTTTATGTTCTATTTTCTTTCTCATCTATCCAGCCCCGGGTAACATGACAGTATCTTAGCCCACGTGCAGTTTATGACTACGCGGAACATTTTCATGGATCAGGCTTGTGCCTTCATACATTCATGCATACCGAGCAGAGCGTTCGACCGTGTATTAAATGGCCAGTTAATCTTTAAGCTGAAGACACCCAATATCATCGACAATCCACACAATTGGTTAATCGATTTTCAATTCCAGTGAACGAATCAAGTTTGTGTCAATGACGTGTTTCTAGTTCGCATAGCTCCCATATGGTGCGCGTTTTAAACAGCCTCTGACAACCATGTCCAGCTCCCGGTCTGTACGAGTGACTTCCACAGGTTCGGCAAAAATGCACCGGGATTCAAAAAATCAAAAATCACCGCGTGGAATAGTTGTGGGCAGAATTCCTGTTTTCCGCAAATTCTTTGAAACTAATGGACCGTTGCCGATATGGTATGAAAGCACAAGCCTGATCCAGGCAAAGTGCCGCACAGTCAGAGACTGCACGTGGGCTAAGATACTGTCAGGTTGCCCAGGTCTAGACAGATATGAGGGGGGAATAGAATTGGTAGTGAGACTCCAGCGTGTTTCAGCATGAAGTTAACTACCGTTGGTCAATCAAATTAGCACGATGTTAGCCGCACAGCACAGAAATGCTACACGATTGCACATCCGTTGCCGATAGGAGAAGGAACAAAGGTGGATGGCTGGCGCCTTGAAACCAGTTGCTCGTCACTGCTATAGGAAACACGTGGTTACGTTGTAAAACGGTGAATCCAATCGACCCCATTCTAATTCTCATCTACTCAATTTCCTTAGTATTGGATTGTATGGTATATGGTATCAAAGCACAAGCCTGATTCAGGCAAGGTGCCGCACAGTCAGAGACTGCACGTGGGCTAAGATACTGTCAGGTTGCCCAAGACTAGACAGATTGGATTGTAAGCCCTATCGTTGGAATGAAACCGGGAATGCAGCGGGCACTGGTCCCACTCTCGATCGCGCAAAGTACGGATATCGAATGCTGAACTGAAGACAAACCCTGGAAGGCGCTTAAACTTGATAATCTAAGGGAACCCAATGAAAGAAGCTCATTCGTGATATTACTGAGCTGTTGGATGAGAATCATGTCCTAGTCGAGCAACAGAGGTGGACATAAAGAAGTTGCTCACGCCACGGTGTTGAAAAACCATGACAGCGTTTCCGGCCACCCGTAAGACGGAATTTATCAGAGAATCAATAGACAATTTGCGAAAGCAAGAGACGCTCAAATGAATGGCGCCTGTGATTACCGATTCTTAAAGAGAGCCGCTACATGATCCGCTCCTAAGGATAATCAGTTTTACCTGGCAAAACTGTCTGAAATAAAAATTACAGCGAACTTATAAGACTATGAATAGTGTTTTACCTAATTCGTACCGCAACTGGATATTGCAGTTTTGGCACGAACCTCGGAGATTCAAAAGGGCAGAAAATCTTGGATTCCAATGGTAAGATAGCATGATGGGTTGAGCATTTCAGTCAGTTATCATCATCATCATAAAGCACAAGTCTGGAGCCAGACAAGTGCCCATCAGTCATCTGCATAATAAGCGCCGCCTCCGTACAGAGCAGCGATTACCTAATTAATTGCGATGCCATATCATATTTTTTTGTTTTACGACGAGTGGAGAATAGTGCATCACATGGAGAAAACAGGATTTCTATTAAAGTACATGAGGTTTGTGTTGACACATTAATATTTCCATTACACCAACTGTTTTTCTTCTATCTGAGATTCTGAGGTTTTACTATCGGAATAGAGTATGCTTATCATCCTACTTCTAACTACATAATAATAAATTGTTGATATTGTTGTTGATATTGATATTGTGGAATGAGATTCATCGATACAACAGCGAAACTGTTTTTCAACGTTGATGCAGAACCGGCTGTGTACCAGAGGTTACTTGCGTACAAGAGTCAAGCAAGGTGGGGCCCGTCCTGCAATGGAATGCGTAGACCAAATATTCACCTTGCACAGGATTCTGGAACACGGTACATGGTATCCACAGCAAATGATGGCACGTTTTATCAATTTCCGCAGTGATATTCAACTCCGTACACCACGTTTTTTATGAAATATCATCATCATCATCATGAAGCACAAGTCTGGAGCCAGATAAAGTGCCAAGCAATATGAAGCAGGGAAAGCAGATAAGCAAGCGCGTGGAAAAGGGAAAGCAGGCAAGCGGAATACGCAAAAGCAAATGCACAAAAAAGCAGCTTGTTTTTGTAGTTTCACTGCATGCGATTTTTTGGGTTTTTTGTTTTGTTTTTGTTTTTTGTTTTTTATGTAAAATAATACCGAATAAAAAAATTATGACACACATAATAAAATACACTGGCGCCACTGACTTCGGTTTGTAGCCATATCGCGTAAGGTTTCCAGCCAACTATTAGGTGGAGCTTTTGGACCCCACCCAGGCAAACGAATACGCCCAACTGAGCCTAGCGCTACGGTGAGTTTCTTCATCCCAACGCGCCACGTCATGGACTGGCCACCCGATCTTTTCTCCCAGCTTCTGTCAGACTCTGCGAATAAGGCGCGGTACGGTAAACGGTGAGTAGGCATTCTCAATACATGTCCCAACCATCGCAAGCGAGCAAGCATCAGCATTTCTCTCAGTCCGTGGCCACCTGGTCCTAACACCCGCTTGCAGACATCTATATTTGTAACACGATGCTGCCACCGAATGCGAGCAATTCTACGCAGGCAACGGGTATCAAAAACAGAAAGCCGACGGACATCTTCCGCTCGGATAGACCAGGTTTCGCAGCCATAAAGGAGTGTAGCACGCACCACTGCGTTGTACACTCGGCCTTTAGTATGGAGTGAAACATCGCGTCGACGCCACAGGTGGCGAAGGTTAGCAAACGCTGCACCCGCTTTGCGAACACGATGTGAGATCTCGTCCTCGACACAACCTCCAGCGGAGATACAACTGCCAAGGTAAACAAAACTGTCGACCAATTCAAGATTGACATCGTACACAGTTAGGTTTGGAAGAGAGCGGCTCCAATCGGAAGAGGTTCCCTCGAAACTCGTGAGCCTAATTAAAGAAATTAAATTATAAATCTACTAAGGCATGGGTTTGCCTTTATGTTTAAGAATAGTGCGAAATTGATTTGCATACATGAGTCAGGTGAAACTGTCCGTTATCACCAGTTCTGTTCAACTATATTGTCGACTGGATTATGAACCAGGTATTAGGGACTGCAGAGGGGTTTAGGTTTTGAAGGATCTTCGGTATTGAAAAACTTGGCAATATCGAAATGTTGCAAACGCTTTTAAACTGCATTAGTAGTTTCGCTGCAAAAGTCGACCCTCAAATAAACGCAACAGAAACCAAGGCATCTTCTTCTAATGTTAAACCATACGTTTAAAAATGTGTCCAAGGATGTGCGATTGAATATGTTCCACTGTTCAAGTACATCAATTCAAGTGTATTACTTTCCGCAAGCTGTAGCCGGAAATTAACGTAGTGTAAGTACCTCAATGACCCATTGAACTACGCACGGATGTGCAACCGTACAGTACTTGTGTACTGCAGTTTTAAATAACATCGTGCTATATCGATTGCCACTGGTAGTGAGCTTCATGAGAAAGCACACTTGATCCTCACTGTCATTTCTCTACTTCTTATATCTCTAGAGGTGAGACAAAATCAGTCTCAACCCACTGTCACGTTGTTCGAGCTTTTTAACCAACGGCTTCGGATGTATATGTATGAAAGCACAAGCCTGATCCAGGCAAAGTGCCACACAGTCAGAGACAGTACGTGGGCTAAGATACTGTCAGGTTGCCTAGGCCTAGACAGATATGAGGGGGGATGAGGTCCCCTAAGCTAAGCCTACTTACGTTTGCTGTTGATACTTTGCCTGGATCAGGCTTGTGCTTTCATATCATACTTACGTGGGCAACCAGGTACTATCGCGTCCACAAGAAAACTTTCCAGTTTTGTGGTCCTCTACTAGCTAGCTCTGATAGAGATGCAGTTTGTGTATCAAGGTCCCCAAATCTAGTAACATTGAAAACGTTGTCTTCTCATAATGCTAATAGAGCATTATTTTGCCGAGGTGTACCGTTCAAATAAATGGTGTTTAATGTGCAGACGTTTGCACGCATCGCATAAAAGATAGCCTTAACTCGTACACTTGATAGCCACGATATCGATGTAATCTATTTGCCGGAAACGCGTATCAATAAATCTAGCTCGGTTACATGAATATTCAATTCTTCGAACTTACTAAGAAGACATTGAGTATTTGCGTAGACAATTTAGGCTCTCCCGCAAAAGACAGGGCTCTGGGAATTTATTATGCTGATTCTATCAAAATCAGCTGTGGTCAATACAGCAAGCCAGTTCAGTTCAGTTCAGTTTGCACAGGACAGTATGTGGCTAACAAGCCAATCGAGCGTCCAGAATTTCTTTCGGTGGAAAGCTGCAGAGAAGCACCCACCACTGCCAGGATATCAAAATTGCATATGCAACAATAAAGATCATCATAGTTAAAATAGTCAATAGTCAATAGTTTATTACGGTATAAAAAGCGGGGAGCTTGTACAAACCGCAGGGTGGATCGTGCGGTGGGTCGAAAAGAAAAGAATAGTAAAATGTTCGAGTTTCCAAGGCCTTATAGCGGGCCACATTCGCGTTAGCCTGCACCATCAGTGGATTTTTGTGGCATTTGGACAGGTAGGGCGTCAACCCGGGACACCGCTAGCCACCACATCCTCCGGAACAGGGTCAGCTGAGACTGCGTGCGCTTGGACTTCCGATACTGGGATCGTTGCCACGAGGGGGTAATAGTGTCTTGGGAGTGGGAGATTTCATGGAGGTGGGAATCGAGGAGACCTTTGAAAAAACCGAAAGAAGTGAATTCAAAAAGCTTGCATGGAAGAGCATTCTATGGATTGCATACTCGCACCGAGAAAAACCTGCGGCGACATTCAAGTTGGCTTTGCTGATGTAGCAATTTAAAAGTGAATAGTGGAAATAATTTTTTAGTTGATTTCTAATGCACATTTATCACGACTTAACTGCCTGAATTATTTTACAAGCGTCACCTCACTTCCGAAGTTTGTTGACAACTGGCACGCCGCATGGCTCAGCCGTCTCAAACGCGTATTAAACGAGAGCAGAACGTGTGCCGAATTTGATACTCCCGGCATACCGAAGTGATCTGTCCAATTTATCCTATCATAAACCTTTAAATTTTGTGTACCGAATTTGACCCATTCAACCGTTAAGGGCTAAAAGATAACCTTGAAGGTTAACAGTTCAAGGTCAAGTTTTGTTCTTGTCATATCTATAACGCAGGCCTTACATGGCCTATATGCTAATGAAGCGTCCAGAATTATTGTCGTTTCAGGCAACTCCACTCTTCTATTTGGTTGTTTTTTATCCTCCTATATCTCGAGCGCACTTTATGATACTTCTTTTTCTTCTTCTTCTGAATCCAAAGCAGAAGGGATAAAATCCCGTTTAAGCTTCATCACAGAAATAGATATGGGTGACTTCTGCTGACGAGGCAAACCCTGAGAGTAGAGGAACACAACTATATCACTCCGGGGATCAAGTCCATCCGTCTCAACAAATGCTTACCCAACGCGCTTTTGAATAGCTGTTCAGATGGTAGAGAAGGGGACCTTTCGGTAGACAGTTCCAAGTGTTCACCACCCACGTGAACAGCGTGCTCTCATTACTCAGCTTCATCCTTCTAGGCATCTGCAATTTAAAGTCATGTCCCTGATTCATCGACTCGTCTACTAGTTGGAAGTAATATATCAACTGCTCTCCATATTGATCGAAAAGAATATGCGTATCATGAGCAGGTCAAATCTTTTACTTCGAAGTTCTAGGGAGTAGAGTTTCAGTAAGCTCCTCCTATCGTCGTACGCGAGTTGGCGCATTCCACGAACTATCTTAGTGCCCCTCCTTTGTACCCTCTCCAAGTAGTCGCATTCGCCTTTAGACTGAGGAAATACAACGGAGGACTGATGTACGCAGAGAAAAGTGTCTGGAACGTTTGCGGGGTAATAGGCGCAAATGAACCCCGAATCGCCCAGAGCATCCTGATAGCGCTGCCTATTCTCCGACAAGTGTCAGCCTTCGACTTCAAGCAATCCATAACCGGAATCCCTAAGTCTTTTTCGACCGTCACCGCTCTAATAGGCTTACCTCCAAGAAAGTATTCACCACCAGTGTCATCGGAGTGTTGTCCTCATTGATAGGCAGCGACCAGCGATGTGCCCAACTGAGTAAGTCATCAACTGCTTGTTGCAGTTGCTTGTGTCCATTGCAGGAACTGACTGAGACCCACAGTTTCAATGATACGTCTAGTGCGTCCCTCAGGTACACAAATTCTTACAACTGATACTAGCTAAATAAAAAATTCTATTTCTAGGCCGGTGACAGTCAGAAATTGTTAAGTTGCGCATACATTCAGTTCAGTTTAGTCTTAACAGGACGATTTGTGGCTGAGTCTCCGGTCGAGCGTCCAAATTTATTTTGGTGTTATACCACAGAAAAGCGTATATGTGGTGATTGTTCAAAAGGCATTCAATAATGCGGTTATTCAAATTCTAATTGTTTAACTTATATACATCAATATATACCGCGTAATTCGAATACTGACCGTTGTTTATTCTCACTTGTTTTCTTGGGTTGGTAGTTTCATTCCATTCCATACAATACAATTCATTACAATTGGCGTCGTGATCAGCTATATCCTTGAGAAATCAAAGATTATTTGAAACGGTTTGAACTTCGTTGTGTTAGCAAGGGTGAAATGCCTGATTAAATTATTACTGCACATTACCTTACTTTAGCAGGAGAAACTGCTTATGTTCGGTTAAAAAATTTATCATTTACTATTCCACGTGCTAAGACGGCTTTTACTGAATTGAAATCAATTTTACTGGCTCATGTTACTCCAAGAAAATTTCGAAATTGCTGAACATGCTCGCTTCAATACACTGCAACGACATGAATCCAATTTATTGTGAACTTATTCTGGAATTACAAACACAAGCTTCAAGTTTTGCTTTTGAAGATAGACTAAATGATCATTAAATGTATCGCTTATTCGCTGGTTTAAATAAACCCGATTTATATCGTCAGTTATTGAATGCGAATATTTCAACTTTTTTTGAAATTTTAAAAGTATATGTGAAGATTACGAAGATGTTGCAAAGAAACTAATCCTCAAATTAATATTGACAATCAATCCATTTCGTTTGAAACCTTCAAACCTAAACGCCAGTCAAGCAACCGACCACATAGGCAAAGCGATTTTGAGGTCATACCAGACAGAATACGCAAAGTCAACAAAAGCAATTCCTATTTTGAGAGACCGAAGTTTGGAAAATGTGCATCCTGTGGCAATTTACATTCTCGATTTTCTTGTCAATTTCTTGATGATAAATGATTTAAATGTGATAAAATTAGAAATATTTTCAGTTTGTTTGTTAAAAATCTAAGACATGTTATGTGCATAATAATGACAAAGAATTTGTCAATGTAGAAAATCAAAACACCTCTTATCTTTATCAGACTTATCATCCATGGTCTCTCATATTCGCAAGCGTATATTCGTTCGTTGTGTTTCGAAAGAGTTTATACTTGATACAGGAAGTGTGGAATCATTAATTTAATTGAATGACTTGAAACGTTTGACTCTTGATGCTCAAATTCATCGATCTGACATTTCGATTCCCGGCGTTACCGGACATTCTGTACCTATTGTCGGAGTTTGCTCGATTTCAGTCAGATATCGCACTGCGTAAAAAAGTTGAATGTTCATTCATTGTAATTAAATATGGTCCACATATCCTTGCTTTAAAATAAAAGATTTAATTAGTCAGTGTGAATCGCTTTCCGGCGGTATGAAAATAAAACCTATTCATTTAGATATAACTGGTTATCCTACATTTTTGAAATTTCACCTGATTCCATATGGTTTAAGGTGTGTGAACGTAGTATTCTTGTTCCTGTGGAAGCCACCAAATGGGCAACGCCAAAATTTACTCTTCTAAAAAGAGATGATCAAACGCCCCGTGTTGGTAGAGATTACAAGATGACACCGAACCTTCGATTAATAGAGCGAAGTTGTACAGATGAGGAGCCTGAAGCTATCTTATCTCATTTACGTGGTTCATGTGTTTTCTCGAAAATAGATCTAAAGGATGTTTATTTATAGATACCACTTAATGAAACATCAAGTGAAACTACAACCAATAACACGCCATTTGGATAATATCGTTATAAGTTTTTCCGTTTGGATTACCTGTTTCACCAGTTGTATTTCAAAATGTGATGAACAATATTGTTAATGGTCTTCGAGGTGTCGAACTTTATCACGACAACATTATTATTCGTGCACCGGATAATTTTGTTCATGATCAACGTTTGTTAGCTCTACTCTCTCGTGTCATACATTAAAAGGTGAAATTAACTCTGGATAAATGCGTCATTTATGTTGATAAAATTAATTGGTTTGGATACCGTGTATACTCTAATGAAGTCCATCCACACCAGAATCGTCTTAAACCTTTGGTGGAAACGGAATCGCCAAATTCTTTCACTGAACTTCGATTGGTAATGGGAGTGTTATAATATTATTATAAATTCATTCCGAATTTTGCAAAAGTTGCTAATTCATTGTTTACATTAATGAATGCTACAAAGTTCAAGTGGACTGCTAAACATGAAAGGACACTTCAGGATGTTTCATCCTTTCTGCAATTCAGTAGTTTACTTAATCCATTTACATGAAATTTTAGTTCTGTTTTAATCAAAGATGCTTCTCGTCATAGAATTACTGTTGTTTTGAACACAATGGTCATCCGTTATTGTGTATTTCACGTCGACTGAGTTAAGCAGAACAAAGTTATGCTCTGACTCATTGAAAAGCGTTTGCTATGTATTAGGCCGTCATGCGCTCACACAAATATTTATTTGGTCATGAATTCACTGTAGTAACTGATCATGAAGCACTCAAATTTATTTACAATCCGGTGACTTCATTCGCAAAATCTACTGCAGCAATGTTTCAGAGAAGGAGCATAGATCTTGGTGTATGTATTTCCACCATTGTATTATTATTATTATCACACAAGTCTTTACAGACGATGTGCCAACAAGTATACCATGAAAAAGGTACATAGTTGTGGTTGAAGTAGAATCCATGGTTCTTGTTGTAGGCGACATACTACCCGGTCGCCAAGGCCGAAGTAGGGGGTTAGCTTAGGTGATCCCACCCGGAGCCTTTGACTCAAAAGTCTTCCCGCAAGGCAGCAGGGATTTTTCCTCAGGGTTCACTCCCGAAGCCTTTCCCGCAAACGGGTATGCCGCAAGGCAGCGGAGGTTTGAATTCAGGGTTTTCCTCCCCTTAGATGGACTGCCCTCCCAGGCAAACGAGCTCCATCTGCCCGGAGCAAACTGGTTTTGAGGCGCCAGTCACCCACCTTCGCCCTTTCTCCTATCAGCAGAAGCAGTAAATGGTAAAAGATGAAAATAAATCAAACAAAGTAAATATATCCATACATATGTGTATCTAGACGTTGTTTAAAAATTTAAACAGATGGGGAATTTTCTAAAGTTGTAGGCAGAGCTGTAGCAGTTCAAGCGGCTCGTTTCGCGCGACAGCTTGAGGTTATGTCCATGGTGGTTTACACGAGAGGACAATAGGAATTTAATCCTCCGGATAACGTTCGGTTAGTGTGTAGTGGACCAAAAGTAGTCTGCACTACACAATATGCAACAAAAATGGAATAAACTCTCTAAAGACCAACAGATCTAATGTCCAACGAAAGATCCAGTGAAGCCTAATGATAGCGAGATAAATCCACACAGGAATGTTCAAGAGATGAAACCCTAGGCGCAGAATAGTTTAAAATGTTGGAGGATGCGTTAATAACAAACCTCGCAAGAAGTAACGTACACAAACTTCGCAACCAAGGAAGAAGACAAAGTCCGAGGGTTCGAAATAATTTTAACCACTAAACAGTGTACTTTAAAAGCATTTATTACAATAAATCCAACAATGTAAAAACTAATGCTTTTGTACAAAGTGGAATTATGAATAAAGGTGAATCACTAAAATACTCCCCCACCAGAGAAGAAAGGATGACATACGCTCGAAATGTTCATGAGGCCAAATGGCTAAAAGTTTAGGCCAATACACATGTCAACCGGTTCGAGTTTGGATTGGCCCGGAAGAGACAGGAGTGTTTGGATGGGCAAAGAGAGGAGAATACATATGAGTTTTTAACGTCGGTAGCCATGAATTTATTGCTGTGCCAGGTGACTCACACAGCTGCAAATTAAATGATAAACATTTAGCGAATTTGGCTACATTGATCTCATTTTGACGGGTAGAGAAAAGAGAAAGATCTGATGGTGTGCCTGAAGACAAGACCAAGATGTTGGGACATAAAAAGGCATCAGAGACCAAGTTTGCACTCATTTGACGTTTTGAGTGCCGGTTGAGAATTGAGAAATGTAATGCAAGTGTTTAATCTCGCGTGGTGAATTACGACCAAGTTTTGAATGTAAGGCCAAAGCCAGTGGCTTGTGGTCCGTTAAAATGGTGTAAACACGATCTTCAAAGAGATGACAGAGTATATAGCAATTAGCTAACCTGCTAATGTGCCGTATTAGGATTTATCCGGGTTAAGATCGCGCGAAAGTAATTCCAGTAAAAGGACTGTGTTTAAAAGGAGTTGTAAAGCAACTGAGAGCCGAATTAGAATCATCAGTCGTGAACGACAAGAGAAATATCGAATCAGGCTACCGTTAAAACCATGAAAATGGGCAATCACTTGCGATTGTATGTGTTGCTTCATGTGGGAAATAATTGCTCTTAACAGGTATTCAGTGAGTATTCCAAAAAATGTGCCAAAATTGAAGAAATACAAATATATAGTAAATGGAAAAATTATGTTGAGGCCAAAAATAAGTATGCTTTAGACACAATGCAAATAAAACGAAATGAATTCACTAAAAGACCAAAACATCTAATGTCCAACGAAAGATCCAGTGATGTCTAACGATTGCAAGATGAATCCACATATTAATTTCCAAGAAATGGAATCCATGGTGCAAAATGCTCCCGAATATTTGAGGATCCGTTAATCACAATCCCCACATGAAGTAACGTACACAAACTTCGCTACCACGGGATGAGACAAAGTCCGAGTGTTCGAAATTTTATTAACCGCCAAAAGTGTATTTTACTAGCGTTTGTTCGAATAAATCACACAATGCAAGAAAACTAACGCTTGTGTACAAAGTGGAAAGATGAATAAAGGTAATTCACTTTGTGATTCCGTGTCTGAACATCGTGGTTCGTTGTACGAACCCTATATAACAGTTGGCATACAAGTATAACCTTGTTTACCTTTAATCCACTGTTTTAAGGCTCACTGAACCTGATCTTGCTGTGTTCACCTGACGATGACAAACAGCCTGAAACCCGTAGTGGTGTGTAAGGGATGGGGATGTGAGCAACACATTACTTTGGTAATTCACTTCAATTGCACGTAATGTGAAAATCAGGTCTTTCCACAGACGACGATATTTGAGGAAGAAATGTTTTACATTTCCTCATACGTTTTCCGTTATCTATACTAGTAAAACCTCGAATGAACATTGTAGTGCTGCGTTGCGGTTACTCCAGTCACTGTAGTCCTTAAGTAGCAATGGACTGAGAGCGCTGATATAGCCTTCCAAACGTGGTAATATGTTTGCGTCAAAAATTCCAAAGGCTCGCCAATGAAATCCTAAATTTCTATTGGCCAATGCAGCAGCTTGGGAGCAATGACGGGATCAGCTTAGGTCACGTGGAATATTGATCCCGATAATGATTATAGAACCATTCATAACGTGTTACTTCCTAAATACAAAACGGATAACCTCTTGACGTCGCGATCGTCGAGGATATCCAAATCACAAAAAGAAAAATACTTTGACAGTGTTGGTTTCTTCTCTGCAGCTTTCCACCAAAAGAAATTCTGGACGCTCGATTGGATCGTTAGCCACTTACTGTCCTGTGCAAGTGAGCTGAACTGAACTGTGGTGAACTTCTGGAACAAGCTCCCAGATTGTATGTTAAGCCTCCCAAATGTATTGAGCTTTAAAAGGGAATTAGACGTTAAATGGTTAACAATATTTCCGCACATTGTCTAATAAAAACAAACCAGGAAAAGAACTCAAGATTTAAATCTGGAGGACGGAAAAACAGCCGATACCGAACTGTCTAAGGCGACTGGCTTCTCCAGGTTCTCCGGTGGCGTTCAGAGACGTGATAATTCTTTAAGGGCTCCGTCTAGCTCGTTTAATCTACTACTTGATGCTCATGCACTGAATGAGTTGTCCTTTATGGGAACCGAGGTGTATGAAACACATATCCATTTTCGCGTCAACAAAGCTGAGGGACCAGATGGTATCCACTCGATTATGCTGAAGAATCTCGCCCCAGTGCTTACAGAAACTTTATGCAACCTTTTCATTTCATGCTTGAACATGAGAGTGATTCCTAGTGTGTGGAAAGAAGCCATAGTCGTACCAATACACAAGGGTGGTTGCAGGTCAAATCTTGGTAACCGTAGACCTGTCAGCCTGACTAGCATCGTCTTGAAAGTATTTGAAAAACTGATGCGTGATAAAATCTGTCAGCATCTTTGTCGGCATTCTCCACTGATTGTAACTCAGCATAGATTTCTTAAGTGTAGATCCTGCCTGACTAACCATCATAGTTTTGTCAATACTGCCACTAAAAGGGTGGATGAATGTAAACCTGTCAAAGCCCTCGACCTAGACTTCAGCAAGGCTTTCGAATCCGTAAATCACCGCCTTCTAGATAACATGCTAACAGCAAATGGCATACGGGGTAGTCTTCTTGCTTGGATAAAGGCCTTGCTTACCGGTAGGACATTCCGAGTTGGGGTAGGATCTACGATGTCAAATCAAACCGACGTGATCAGTGGTGTACCCCAAGGGTCGGTACTCGGTCCTCTTCTATTCCTGATTTTCATCGATGACTTGTCCTCTGCATTGAAGTGCCCATGCTTCATTTTCGCGGACGATGTGAAATTCATCGGATCAACGGATGAAGATACCTTGTTGCACGACCTTGAGCGGGTCATAAACTGGGCATACCAGCGGGATCTCCCACTGAACCTAAATAAGAGCCAACTCTTGTCAGCACTGGTTGATAAGATTTCGGTCCAGGTGGCGGTGAATTTCCTCAGTGTTAACGCCACACAGTGTGTTAAGGATTTGGGATTACTGGTTAGGGCTGACTTCAAATAGGAGGACCAATGTGCCGCTGCGGCTCAGCGTGCACGCAAGGTACTTTTTCGGCTGAAATCAGTGCTATCGAGCAGAAGACCCGATGTATTCCTGCCACTGTACAAGGCATTCGTTCGGCCGCATCTCGAATACTGTGTTCAGGCGTGGTGTTTTCACTACAAAAAGGACATCCTTCGACTTGAAAGCGTACAGCGCCTCGCAACTCGCATTATTGAAGGTCAGCGAGGGAAACCATACGCTGTGCGCCTAATGTCTCTCGATCTTTTCTCCCTTAGGCGCCGTCGTTTAAGAGGTGACTAAATAGAAACCTTTAGGATCTTGAAAGGTTTGAGTGGCGTGCAAATGGACGACTTCTTTACCTTAAGTCTCGAGATGGGCACCCGGGGCCACTCACTTAAAATTGCTAGGAAACGATGTCGGCTAGACTCCAGGAAACATTATTTCAGCCTCAGAGTTGTTAACTTCTTGAACATTCTTCCAGAAGAACTTATATCCTGCAGTACCCTGTCTAGTTTTAAGCAGGGTTTGGACCGCAACTGGGGTAAGTTGTTTCCTGAATACTCTCCTTAATTGCTATACAAGCTTAGGTTTTTCATCTTTTAGCGTTATCCCGTAAATAAAGTGAGGGCTAGAGTTCTCTGTGTTTTTTTATTTTATTATACACAATGCTACTTCAGCTGACCTCTCACCGTGCTGGTGAAGAGAAACTGCTTTTTCTTTTTCCAGCATCGGCTATAACGCGGTGCTTCCTAATTTCAACCCGGATAATCTCTTGGCTTCGCGATCGGCGAAGATTTCAAACAGACAAAAAGAATATACGTTTTGGCAGTGGTGGGTGCTTCTCTGCAGCTTTCCACCGAAAGAAATTCTGGACGCTCGATTGGCTTGTTAGCCACATACTGTCCTGTGCAAACTGAACTGAACTGAACTGAACTTAACTGAAATGACTACTTTTTATTCTCAAGGTTTTTTGCTACCACGCGGCTTGTTTCAACGCTCGTAACAATTTTTCAAATTATGGTGTTGCCTACATCTCACGCTCTTACACACCACAACTAGTTTTCGAACTTATTCATTTCGATTTTTATACTATATTCATTGCTGACAACTACTACACGCTATAGAATATGCTAACTAAAGCAATACCATACCATTCATTTTCGAATTATTTGTTTCAACTAAAACACTTGAATCAGAATCATTTATTAGAATCAATAGATCAAAATCGGATAAAGTTTTATCGGATTTTGCAAATATGCAACGAAAGTTAAGATAAATCATTACGGGTTGTCATAAGTAATTCTCAAAAACACGAGTTTCTAAATTATCCATCCAAATTCGTTTTGAAATCCTTCAAAGAATTTCTGTGCACATCATTGATCAGAAGTTAGTTACACTATTTGATAACGCGCCTTTCTGAACGTGAGATATGGTCACGTCTCGAACGCACTAATTTGTATAGGTGCTCTCGGGTATGCGCTTCTTTGATTTCGAAAAGGAAGCGCATACTGGGCATGTGCCCAAGACGAATTATCCGAAACACCGTGATCAGATCAATCTGCATACGACAATATGTCAAACTATGTAATTCAAGTGTGACATCTATAATCGTATGCTTAATGGCCCAAGGATCATCTCATCTGAGTAGACAAGTGTTGAACCTTTGCTCACCTCCGGTTAACGGGAAGTAGGCCGGAGCTCCAATCGTGCCCACCATACTTGAAGCCTGTTATGGTAAACACGATCGGTTTACGATTTAGTCTTCAGGTCGTGATGTATTATCAGTCTCAAGGATAGTTTGGACAAGTTTGCATAGTTCTAAAAAAGCCTGTTTTCAAAATCGCATTTTTTTATCCTTCCAAGATTATGGTTATCCATGCCAGAACACGAAAAAGCATGTATGCGTTCAACCCTGAAACCGTTTCTTCCAGAAGTCATTACTACTAGAGGGCGTCCAACTTTTCGCTACCAAAATGGTTTAAAATAATTTACGGGGAACGTCTAATTCCCTCAGGCCTCTTCCCACTGCAGCACCGGCATCTAAGAGGCCACCTGATGGAAACCTTTGAAATCCTAAAAGACTTTGGCGACGAGGGTTGCGATTAGCCCATCAACTAGAGGGTATACAATAAGCTCGCGAAGAATCCTAATCATCTGTATCTGTATCATTGTAGGAGTGGTAAGCTGCTGGATTAGACTGCCTAAGGAACTAGTAGCCTTCACGTAGGTGGACGCGTTCAAAAGGGGGTTTGATTGCCTCATGACTTGATCTGACAGTATCTTAGCCCACGTGCAGTCTCTGACTGTGCGGCACTTTGCCTGGATCAGGCTTGTGCTTTCATATATACATGATCTGTTTTAGATTTTTTCATGAATTGCAGGTCGCCTGTTGATGAATTCAGCATGAAAATGTTTTCCATTTCTATTTTATACGCATTTTAATGTAATTAAAAAAACTAGAATTGTAAATTCCTGATAAAACAACAACTGCTATTATAGAATATCACGTTCTGACTCTATAAACAAATTCCTCCATAGCTGACCTCTCATCGGTTTAATAAAGGGAAACCCCTCCTTTTTCCCTGTCGCACCTATAAAACTTGTGCACCCGAAAGACGGTCTCGATAACTCCTGACGTATCGTCGCCTGTCGCATACGCCGAGGATATCAAAGGACAAAAAACAACTTTGGCACTGGTGGGTGCTACTCAAAAGAATTCCGCCGACAGAAATTCTGTTCGCTCGACTAGCTTGTTAGCTACTTGCAATCCTGTGCCTGGTGTGGATGCACAAACCTAATCCAGGCAAAGTGCCGCACAGTCCGGCTGCACGTTGGCTAAGATACTGTCAGGTTGCCCAGGCCTGATCTTTTTTCTTCCTCAATCCTGTGTCTAATTAACTTAAAAGAAATTTTTGTTCCTGTGCTCTAAATATATTTGATTGTTTACGGATGTATTATTATTATTATATTTGCACAATCTGACACAAATATAGTGCCGTTCAACATAAACAATGAGATGTACAAAGCGAGAAGGGGGTACAAAGCGTTGTCATCGGCATCGTTGAACGTAGGCATGATACTACCCGGTTGCCTACACCGAAGTAGGTACGGATGTGCAATCCTGCAACGCTTCTGTGCTGTGCAGCTAGCACAAGGCTAAATGGGTTTGCCACCGGTGGTGAGTTGCACGCGGACACACGCTGGAGTCTCACTGCCATTTCTGTTTTCATTCTCATATCTGTCTAGACTTAGGCAACCTGACCGTATCTTTGTCCACGTGCAGTCTGTGACTGTGACACATTGCCTTAATCAGACTTATAATTTCATACATTATATTGTATAGAAGCACAAGGCGAACCAATTACCCAGATTCTTCTTGAACGAAAGCACTAGGGATGATATTGCGTTTAAGCCTCTTCATAACATTAATCATAGGTAACTTCTACGGTTGTGAATATAATTGTATTGTTTAAAACACACCGTGCAAGTAGAGGAACACCACCACAGCGCTCTGTGGTTCAGATCCCAACGTCTCCGCAGATGTGCTGTGCTGTGCGGTGCTGTTCTGGCTGTAGGGACGAGCTCGTTGGGTAGCGAGTTCCACTCGTTCACCTCCCACATGAAGATGTGCTTTCGTTACTCGGTCTGAGCCTTCATGGATTCTGCAGCTTACGCTCATGTGCACAGAACGCTGCCTGGCATACTAGTATGAAAACATGAGGGATTTGTCACGAATATTGACAGAGAATGTGGTGAGTCTGAGCAAGTCTGATCTATACTTTTAAAGTTCTAATGTGTAAAGATTGAGCAAGATTAGTCGATCCTTTTGTCGGAGTTGCGCAAAGAGCACCCGCTACTATCAAGATTGTTTTAAATTACACTTGAATGTGTATTCGGAGGGCTGAAAGAAATAATTAGCTTATTTAGTGGTAAAGATTATTAATGATTATTAGAATAAGAATATTTTATTAGAAACAATAAGAAAACATAACTTCTATAGAGCTTAACCGGAGTTTTATACAAATATATAACGAAATGTAAAGTAACCAGCATGGGATTTTATAAGTGTGTTCTTCAGAAAAACAAGTTACCAAAGTATTCGTCCAAATTTGTTTTAAAATACTTCAGCGAATTACTGTGCACAACATTGTCCGGAATTGAGTTCCACTGTTCAATGTGCTCATGTATGCTTTTTTAATTTCGAAAAGGAAGCATAAACTGGGCATATGCCCGTGGCTAATTATTTGAAACACCATAATTAGATCAATCCACGTGTGAGGGTGTCGTAGTACGTACAAAAATATTAGAAGAAAAAGCTTAAGAAACCCGCATATTCGACCGAAATAGCTAACCAAAAATTGTGAATGTTTTAAAACGCAACGCGTCTAATTGCATACGGTACCAAGAACTGGTTGCTTAATTGCGATTAGGCCGTTACACGATAACATTCTTGATAGATTGGGAATAGTGAACCACAGAATTTTTAGAAGAGTAAGCTCATTCGCATTTGATGTGACGCTTACATCGCGATTTGAGCATGCATTAAACGAATTTTTCAAATTAGTAGAGCGACATACTTGTGTCTTTCACTATCGCGCATCGTCACATTTTTCTTGCTAACCCACGACAATGTACGAGAATAAGTAATCTCTTCTCGATAATCGCAAACGAAGTATAGCTTCGCAATACAGCTCGGATTACTTAAACACGCATCCCATACCACTATCGGACGAGAGTAGCATAAAATGCTGGACATACGTATCTCGCCAGATATATTGTAATGCTTGTTATTAAATCCAATGCTTTCGAAGGTTTTTTTTACACCATTGGGCCTCACCCCTCATTTATTTGCGAAGTCTGGTTGACAAACAAACTTAAACTATTACGTAAAATAAGTCAATGTAAAATTGACGGTTATCCGGCTAAGTACTCACCATTAAAAGTCAGCTCAAAGAATGGAGTAAAGTAGCCCCGCTTCTGTTGTTGCCAATGAATCGGTTTTTGGTTTGATCTTGCTCAATTGCTTGTCAGGGTTCTACCAGATAGGTTGAACACCTGCGCTTCGCACCATTCAAATGCAAACCAGTTGTAGGATATAGATCCGTCAGAAGCTGCTCTAATTCTCGACAACGTGTCCAATCACAATCCCGATCCAAGCAAAATGCCGCACTGTCATAGACTGCGCATACGCTAAAATATTGTCTTCTTGTCCAGGCCTAGAGAGATGAGAACGAAAATAGAAATGATTGTGAGACACAAACGTGTCTACGCATACAGCTCATAACCGGTGGGAAATTACTCTAGAACGGTGTTAGCTGCACAGCACATATGAACTGCGCAATCGCACGTCCGTGCATATTCTCGACAATGAGGAACTTGTGACTGTAGACTATTTTACCTACTTAGGTAGTTGTATCACTACTGGTGCGTGTTTGAATAACGAGATTTCGGCCCTATTTTTTAGGGCAACGGAATGTAAAATCTGGACTTTGAGTAAAGATGAATTAAGACATTTGGTTTTTGGTAATCGCTCTTTCCGCACCTTTACTGGAGTCCGTCGGCACCGTCAGATACGTAACGCAACTTTCCGTAAGAGAATGTTTGGTAGCTACATGAATATCGAAAAACAAGTTAGAATGTATAGTCTTCGCTGTTTTAGTCTTTTTTTCTAGCACGGTTTTGTTTGCCACTTTTAACTCGAGTACATGAAGGCCCTGTTAGCGGAACTTGCTGCAGTTGGGGCAACCCTCCCTGTTTTTGGGAGCCGAGAGATCTGAGTTCCCATTGGTTACTCGCCATCACAGGTATGGCTTAAAATATTGCCGCGTGGCGTTCTTTTTATAGGCAATTTCTTGAACAGTTCAATTAGGGTTGTATCTTGTCCATTAACGTGGCTAAAAAAACTCGTTATAACGCACAGCAGCGCAAGCTACAAGAATGCTCTAGTGTCGATATCGTTCCTTTTTTCACGGTAGATGATTGAATGAGTGTTTGTTTAGGCGTGTAGACATCTAATCCCAGCGGGTCTGCGCTTAATCTTCTACATGCTTTAAAGCATCTTGGCTCCCACACTTCCCCTTTTTAGGATTTTATCGTGACGGCTGTACTACGGATCATGAAGCTAACCTTCCTTGATTCAGTCAGTGTGCCGCACAGTCTGAGTCTGCGAGGGTCGAAATGCTGCCAGGTTGCCCAGGCCTATACAGATGAGAAAATGGTAGAGACACTCCAGCGTGTTTCCGCATGTGGCTTACTACCTGCGCAGTATTGAAATACATCACAATACCCATCCGTGCCAAGGCTGTGAACACTCGGTACTTACTGCCGTAGTAATGCTGTCGATGACAATAAGCACGCGGAGACAGTTATTCTGAAAAACCTGCAGACGTCTTAGTTCTTTTTTCCCCGAGATCGGGTTTCACAGCAAGATAACGCAAATTGTTGTCTCATATACTTTAACACGGAGATGAAATCGTGCAGTACCTATGTGCTCTGCAGCTTTCACCGTGCTAAATTTATTTGCCATTGGTAGTGAGCTGCATGCAAATACACGCTGGAGTCTCACTGCCATTGCTATTTTCCTTTCCTATATCTGTCTAGGACTGGGCAAACTGACAATATCTTAGCCCACGTGCAGTCTTTGACTGTGCGACAATTTGCCTAAATCACGCTAGTGATTTTATACATCATACATACTTTAGCTTCATAGGCGACGATGATTCTCAGAGCTTGACTGATGATATTATAAGTCCTTGTGACGTCACTGCAACTTAGTGTATTTGTGCACTTTTATATCTGTGCTGTGTTTTTAATTCACTACACGTAAATGCTGTTTTCAACGTCGTGGTCATTCATCGCCCCCTGTTTATCATTTGTCAATTTTCAGTTATTTCCTTGCGGTACACACTACTTGGCGAATGAATGGGTTTATCATCACTCCTCGGTTTTGGAAGAAGAAGAAAAAGAAAACTGAAAATTTTGATGGCGCTAAACCCCAAGAATGGCTAGATGACGAAGTGAAAATTAAAGAAGGCTCGTGTAGCTTTCACGTCCGAGTAAGTTCTGTTTTGTTGCTTATCAGCAATCTCAGTACTTGGGTAATATCGAAGTATATGAATCCCGTGGAATGCAGGTATGTGAAGAGGCGATACGTGCACTGCGTAAATCGAAAAAGAAACCACAGAAAGCTTTTCTATATGTTACGGGCGATGCTCTGCGTGTATCGGATGACGTCAGTCAGGTAAATCATGTTCCATTAACTGACAGCGTAAAGCATCTGATTGTAGACCAAACCATTGAGAAAGTTTCTTTCTGTGCCCCTGATCGAAACCACGACAAAGGGTTTGCTTACATTTGTCGTGATGGAGCTACACGTCGATGGATGTGTCACGCATTTCTAGCCATCAAAGAATCGGTAAATTTTTAATGACTTGTTTGAATGCATTTTGATTACACACCTGAAAACGACTGCCATGTCAAGATGACGATGAGATCACATCGATCGAAGCCAGATGATGTCTTTGCTCCTAACCTTTATCACACTATTGACTCACATCACGCAGACACTCCAACCAATGTTAATAATGTAACTTTCTTGTTTTGGGTCCAGAGGTTTTATCAGTCACGATTCACACCCCGAGGCAAACCGAACAAAAGTCTGCGATCCCGGAGTCCTGTAACACAAAAGAATCAGGAACAAAGGGAAGAATAGAATTCTCCTTTTTATGTTTTTCTGTATGTGAAGGATAGGGCAGGCCGATTTTCGTACTGGATATATAATGCACTATACGGTTATTTTTGCGCCTCAAGTTATGCTCTTTTATTGGCTGAGATAAGTCAAGTTGCCCATTTATAGATGTAGAACTACTAGAGCTCTCAACAAAAATTATTGGGTAAAAACCTACGTATTAAATTGCGGTGCTTCTGCATATTTGTTGGCACGTCTGCTTCATCGTTGTAAAAGCGATTCCGTTTCAAATCGTGTTTTTCTCATCCTTGTAGATTCGACTTTGTGGCAATCAAAATTCGTTGCTCGATATTGGTTTATCACGATCTTTCGTGATGGTTAGGTTAGGGTTGAAGCGCAAGCCAGTTTAAGCGTCCTGTTGGACGTTTCTGCAGAGAAAAATTGCTTTGGCCATGTATCCCGGTTAGTATTGTCGTTTTGTACAATGGGAGGCGACATTTTTTCTAAACACGATTGAACTCGAAAAGCAACAATTGCCCAGCCTGTCCTCGATATGATGGTTTGTACCAGTGGGACTTGACGGTAGTCTGGTAATTTAAGATAGGTGAAAATCGCCCATCACTGATCACATTGGAAATTTTAACCCAACGGCAGGTTTAATCGAGACATTTATTACTACTGCTAGCTAGTAACCGTACAGAGACTGGACCTTAACGTGGTACGATGGCTTATGTACCTCCGTGACTCATTGAGCTATAATGGGTTGGGTCTTTCGGGCACAAGCAGAGCTACTCATACCAGGAAGGTCGATGAACAGAGGTCAGATGAACTAGGTGTTATGATTATGAATGTTAGATCCGATTGTAAGAATATCCAAAGAGGAAGAAAAGAAAGGCCCGAGAACTAGGCTTTAATCTTCTAGAAACCGAGGTATGCAATCTGGAATATAAAACGGTAATACCAAGGTGCGAAATAGGAATACAATTAGTAAGAGAAAACAGGAACGGTAAAATATCATCACACTAGGTCTCAGCACACTGCCTTGTGGGTAAGGCTGTTTAGCCAATTTTTTTGTTCGAGAACCCTAATTGTTCTCCTGTCTAGGTGTACCATCGTGACATTCACAAATAACTCTAATTCCATAATACATCGGCCGTCGCACATGTTAAATAGGGTCGCCTTACCTGCACCATACAGTGGGGTGGGTAAGCGAAAACAAGCTACTGCTGGCCCTACTCTTCAATCTTTTTCTGTCCCCTCCCCTTCCCCACTTTTTAATTCTTATCCTTTAGCATCCGGTGTGATAAGCGGCCGACCTGAACCTTCTCGAAGCTTAGCATATCCTAATTGCAAAACTCACTTTATAAAACCGCGCAAGGCTACATACATAGGTGCCTTGAATGTACGATCACTGCGTCCATCAGGCCAGCAAGCTGCTCTTACCCTCTGTCTAGATTCGTTGTCTTTCGACATTTGTTGCTTGTAAGAGACAAGACTTTATGATGCTTCTACGTTAATTGAATTGACTACACCAACTCTTTCAATCAGCTACTATTTGCGCTGCTCAGGTGACTCTTTTGCTTCCTCCTCAGTCCAAGCGGGTGTAGATATAGTTCTGAATTCATCTGCTGAAATCTCACTTTTAGACTGGATTCCAGTCAATAGCAGGATGTGTGCGGTCCGACTAACTACTTCTATCAACACTTCTCCCCGAACTCAAATTAAGCGCTGCTTGTTCTTAGTAGCCACTTATACTCCGACTAATAGCAGCGCTGATAACAGCCAAGATGTTATCTACGACGAACTCTGTGCACTATTACTACGCGCAAAGAATTCTGATATTAATAATTCTGCTGGGGATATGAATGCTCAACTTGATCGCCTAGATGTACTGAGTCACAACTCGGCGGTTCATTCAGTCTCTAGAAATCATCATATTTATAGTTAGCCTACTTGATTTCTTGATTTTGAGGGTGCTTTTGACTCGGTTGATAGGAACGCATTATTTACTATTTGCGACTACTCATCCGTCCCAAGCCCATCGAACTATTCACAAAGTTGATCACGACGGTCCATAATGGAAGCACTGGACTCGAGTTTCGCTCTTATTTGAGCTCATCAGCAGTGCATATCCTCCGCCTCGGGTGGGAATCGAACCCCCGACCATCACAATTGTAGTCCCATGCCTTAACGACTTGGGCTACCGTCCACCGTTTGACCGATCGCAATTAAGCGTTATGAACTGTTCTCCAGACTGACACATTTGAGTAGCTTTGTTTGCCCGACCAGTTCAGAAGGAGCCAGCAAAATCTGTTGTGGTCGCCCAACCGAACAGATCTCCGTGTCAGGTCTTCCCATCGGATACAGTGTAAGCTAACACTGATTAGATCTGATGGGCATTGATGTTTAAGCGAAGTTTGGAGAATTTGTTGTTATATTTGCGACTGCTCATCCGTCCCAAGCCCATCGAACTATCACAAGTTGATCACGACTGTCCATAATGGATTATTTGCATTATTTATGTTGGCTAACTTTCTCGCCATCCCTATTCATCATTTCAAGTTGACAGGATTAGTTTTTGCCTTCCCAAACTTGCCAGAACCGACATTTTAAATTGTGATTTGTTGGTATTTTATTCACGAATACTATGATATTATACTGCTATTTAGTTTTTTTAACTATGAATCGTTGATCTTGAAATAAAATAGTAAGATGAGTTAAAGTTGTTTATTGAAAACGGTTTCTTTAAGTTACCTCAAACATTAAATCAATCCGAAATCCTCGATGCTTCGAAGCAGGCACCTGTTTCCGTATCCATGCATTTTACATTCATGAATTTTATGTTGTGTATTTAAGGGAGAACGTCTTTCGCATGCCGTTGGTTGCGCGTTTGCCATATGTTTGGAGAAGAAGCAAAAACGAGAGCGGGATGCGCTACAAGCTGCCTCCTCGGAAGATCGTCCGTTTGCACGTACCGGTTCCGTGCGACCCGTGAGTTTTCAGTGACATCATTTTGGATTATCTCTGAATATTCTATGAAGTTCACTCAAGACCCTGCGCTCTGGTCTCAAAGGTTCGGTGCATTTCCACACGCTGCTGTGTTGCAGTGCAACATGAGACGCTTTAAAGCTTGTTTGCAAAATCATCATCTCCTTAAACAACTGTATTTTTGAATGCCACTGTTGCATAGGGTTCGTACAACGAACTGCGATGTTCAAACACAGAATCACATCCATTCGTGGTTAAGCACTCTACCCTATGCAACAGTGGCATTCAAGTATAATCTTATTTACCATTTATCCACTGTTTCAAGGCTCACTGAACCTAATCTTACTGTCTCCACCTGATGACGGCAAACAGCCAGGAACCGGTAGTGGAGTGGAATTTCCGGGGGATGTGAGCAACACATCACTTTGATCTTCACCTTACTTTGGCAACTTTCCGTCGGCTGGTCGGGTTATGTCTATAAAAGGGAAACACTGATGTTGCCAGAGATCTTGTCTGGATATTTGGACAGGCAGCACCTTCGTTGCAAAAATGTCGCGTGTCAGCTCACCAACTAAATATGTTTGATAGAATTTTAATGATTGTTTCTGGCTCTTGATTTAACATGCTCGCATGCTGTTTATGCGTCATAGTCTGAATTATCATGTGCACTTGAAGGAATCTTTCACTGTTGTTCCTCTAATTTAGACGTCAGGTGGGTGGTGCTCTTCGTGCAGATAGGATCGGGTCCATCCTGTGTGCATGTATTGACAATGATAATCTTTCATTTTAATGCATATAATGTGGTTATAGTACCGATTTCATCACTACCGGCAAGTAAAACGTGCTCATTAGCTATTTCACCGCGTCACTAAAAATATCCCGAAAGATTTGAAGAAGGATCGAATCCACGCCATATTCAAATCTATTTTCATTCTCATATCTGTCTAGGCCTGGGCAACCTGACAATATCTCAGTCCACGTGCAGTCTGTACAGCACTTTGCCTGGATCAGACTTGTGCTTTCATACATACATACACGTGTTGTCCACCGGAAACGTTAACTTGATCGACTTTTTGCGCACGAAGAGTGCAGATCACGTGGCATCTATAATAACACGGACACTGATTGCTTCGATATTGTGCATTTCTGATCTGCGTCATGTTCGCATTGTTCACCCATCAACGAAATCACGTACGCTAAAATTTCATCTCTGGTATCAGGCATCCCTCGCGGAGCGTTTGATCGATCCGCAATCGGTGATCCCTTCGAGTCCACTCTCTGGTACTGCGAATCATTCTCCGGCTGGGTACGCGTCGCCAACCTCCACCGCATCGCCTGTGAGCTTGTCGAGGGGTACAATTGCGAGGCCGCGACCAAGCTCTTCGCTATTAGACCGACAGGTTGGTTACACTAGTTCAGTTCTCCATTCGTTGTGTGATTTAGACCATGATTCTTCAGCTGTTTCGCCCTGAAACTGTTCATCTGGGCCGTTTGCGTAGAAATATTTGTATCGCTGTTTTGGTTGTGTTATTGCTTCAGTGCCGAGTGGTGTGCTCTGATTGATTGATCAAACAAACAAGTGAGAAGAATGATTGCCTGTTAACTAGGCTTTATTCAATTCACAATTAGAGTAGAGTGGCTGCATAAGAGAGACATAGAATATGGTGTGTATTATACCAAGGGTGGAAACGGTAATAGAGCAAATATAGCAGCAAACTTCAATCATAGAATGATGTTTTAGATTTCTTGGAAGGCTGTGAGGTCATTCAGTCATAGTTACACCGTCTCATCAAGTAAAAGACAAAGTAAACCGACGTATTTTTTAACCTCTTAAGCTATCTGCTCACTTTTATCCCCAATTTTATCTAAGGTTTTCTTTAAATACAACCTTTTTTCGTCACATTCATCCCACTTTTACCCTGTGATGTGAAGTGATGTGAAAGCACAAGCCTGATCCAGTCAAAGTGCCGCACAGTCAGAGACTGTACGTGGGCTAAGATACTGCCAGGTTGCCCAGGCCTAGACAGATATGTCTACTATGACAGCGCCATCTACACTGACTTAGTCATGTGCACAGAACGGAAAATTGTCGTTTTCCGAAATATCTGCTCTATGGAAAAAACCCCGACCTTTATGCATGCGGTACAATGACGTTTGCAAAAGAGATATGAAAGTTCTTGACATTGATTCTGCGAGTTGTGAGGAACTTGCTCATGACCGCTCACTTTGGAGGCATTGTGTAAAGCGTCGTCTGCAAGCCGAAGAATATCAGATACCGCTCTCGGTTACTGATCGTGGATCACGCCCTCAGCGTGCAAATGGCATCGTTCGCCCGAGTACTGCTTATTGCTGTGATAGTCTTCCTTCCGAATCGGACTGTCTGGTCATGCGAAACGCTGTGGAGCATCAAATAATCAGTGTCCGGTCACTTAATCGTCAGATACTTAATCCCCAGACATTTAACCCCCAAGTCACTTAATTCCCAGTTTGATAACTTCTGAAGAATGCAGAATACGTTTAAATGAATTTATTTTGCAGGAGAGTTATGCAATTGATTTTAAGAACGTCAATCTTTCCGTAGTTGTGTATCGCGGAATTGCTCGAGATCTCATGCCATTCAACGAAAAATATGTGAACTAGGGATGAAAGCAGATTATGAGGCAGACGATGATTTACGCCTCATGATTGTTCCGTTGAATGATGTAGTCGACACATTCGAGATTTCAGCCGAATCTATTTCTCAAAGTGAGAGGATGAATGAAGTGTTCTCTTATTTTGGACATACCTTTGTTCAAGGTCGACGAATTAGAGGTATAAGAAAAAACTTTGCTCCAGCTATATTTCCACCTGAAACCTGGAATAAGTATGAATACGCAAATAGTGGTGTTGCCCGAACGAATAATGCCGTAGAAGGCTGGCATCATGCATTGCAGTCACTCTTTTCTTGCCAACATCCCACCATGTGGACATTTCTTAACGGTTTGCGAAAGGATTGTCGACAACATACGGTCTCAGTTCTTCAAGCAAGTGCTGGGGTTCATATCAAACAGAAGAAGAATTATGCTGAGATATGCGTCAGGACATCTCCAGCAATTCAGCGATACTCAACTACGGAAAGATTGACGTTTTTAAAATCAATTGCATAACTCTCCTGCTAAACAAATTCATTTAAACGTATTCTGCATTCTTCAGAAGTTATCGAACTTGGGATTAAGTGTCAGTAACCCAAGTAATCATATGCTTGAAATGTGGCATTCATGGAAGGCATCGACCGATCCCACCTAGCCAGCTTTTCCCATAAACTTCCAAGATATTGGAAATAAGCTTCCACTGGCTATAAACTTTTCCCGTGTCGTGCGTCAACCTCATACAACGATGCCCGTCTCCTACTCTGTCAACCGCCAATTGATCAACGATCCAGTAAAGCGATGGCAAGGAATGATTGTTCGATGGAACCATTTGTAAACATTTTGCCATTAGAATATTCTCGGTAGTCGCCATGGCTTTGCTTTCAAGAACGACACCATAACGACTCGTTAGTGAAATTCATATTGCAATTCCTACTGATTATTCTTTTTGATAATGGTATGGTATGAGAGCACAAGCCTGATCCAGGCAAAGTGCCACACAGTCAGAGACTGCACGTGGGCGAAGATACTGTCAGGTTGCCCAGGCCTAGACGTATATGAGGACGAAAAAAGAACAGGAAATGGTAGTGAAACTTCAGCCTGTTTCAGCATGCAGCTCACTACCTCTGGCCAATCAAGTCGATAATTCCTCACATCGGATGCTCATCGATCGATAATATCTAATATGTATATTTAGGTCCGACGAACCTTGCTGTACAATCGCTTTTTGTCTCATTACAATCTATGTTGTAGATCTCTGCATACTCCATAAGAAATTTCTCGACAGCTTGTATAACGTGTGCAAGATTCACCCCACTTTACACTCTGTATATCCGCATTTTGTATGCGAGGTGTATGCGACTACCTATTTTAAGTCACTCACAAAGTCGTCGTTTCTCTGTGTTTATAGTCGCTGCTTTTCCGCTTCAGGGTTCCCTGCGTCTATTTCCAAAGTTGCAAGATGCAAGCCCGTTCAAACGAGATTTGTCTCTACGGTTGGCCGAGTTGCCGTCGAATCTGCAGCGGTTGACTAGGACGATGAACGGTGAGTTGTTTTGTATCACAGACAAATGGGTGTGAAGATGCATGGGTAGTTAAGGATTTGGCTGGCGGGTTTGTGGAGGCTATGTAGGCAAAGATATGAGAGTCATTTGAAACGGAATTCCCATCGTGATGAGACTCAAGCTTCACGTATCTTGAAGGTATGTTTAACTCCATGACCAATCTAGTTTTACTGGATGGTGACTTGTTGGGACCGTTAGAACTCCCCAGAAGAGAGGTTTCGATACAGAACAGGCTAACTTGGTTCTCGTGAAATAATGTATCGGTAACTCGGATTGTTCTCATCTCTAGACATGAACAACTTGGACTTATCCCAATGTGCATGTCAGGCATGACAAGTCCTCGTCTGTTATTATTATTATTATTATTATTATTATTACACAAGTCTTTACAGACGATGTGACAACAAGTATACCATGAAGAGGGTACATGATGAAAGTAAAAAAGGTTCCAAGGTTCTTGTTGAAGGCGACATACTACCCGGTTGCCAAGGCCGAGGTAGGGGGTTAGCTTAGGGGACCCCACCCTTAGCCTTTGACTAAAAAGTCTTCCCGCAAGGCAGCGGTTTTTTTCCTTCGCGAGAGCCGGTGACGATTTTGAGGGTTCTTGTGCCTCTCTTGAAGTGCCTCGGCGATTGTTCGAGTACACCTCTCTAGCCTTTGCACGACCAGGTGCAACCTGCAAGGCAGCAGGGATTTTTCCTCAGGGTTCACTCCCGAAGCCTTTCCCGCAATCGGGTATGCCGCAAGGCAGCGGAGGTTCGGAATAAGGGTTTTCCTTCCCTTAGATGGACTGCCCTCCCATGCTGACGAGCTCCATCTACCCGGAGCAAACTGGTTTTGAGGCGCCAGTCATCCGCCTTTGCCCCTTCTCCTGTCAGTAGAAGCAGTTCCGCCACGTGCAGGCCAGGAGCTGGGCTTTGGTTGTCAGAGGCTGTTTAAGACGCACGCCATATGGGAGCATTTTATAGACAGTGGGAGCTCATCCCCACTGCCACCCCCGGCTGCGAAAACCTCGTCTGTTGCATACAGCCCGCCTGGTAAACGAACGCAAGCTACTGGTGAACAAAGTTTGAACTGTGAACCCATTGTTGGATAAGACTTGGACAACCAACCTGTTCAATCATGTGTTCCTACACACATGTAGATAGCATTAAGCCCATGTGATTCAACAACGACTTACGAGATCAACTTTTGATTTCCGCCCCACCACTGTTTCAATTCACACCGATTCTGAGCAGACTGTTCCTATCTGATGAGCCTGGGAAACCTGACAGTGTCTTCGCCCACGTGCAGTCTATGACTGAATGACACTTTGCCTGGATCAAGCGTGTGCTTTCATACATACACATATACCTAATGAGTGCAAACAGCACGAAACCGGTCGTGGGGTGTGTGTGATGGAAATGCATGAAATGGCGGATTATCATTCAAGCTACTGGTGGTTGTACTCTTTAACTTTTTTCCGGCTCTTCCCATTTCCATGTTCTTCTTCAGTGCCCAGGTCATTGGAGCCCGAGCTGAATCTATTCCAAGTCCACCTTCCATTATCGTCTAGAATAGCCTGTTAGCTGGTGGTGTAGATAGAAATGCGTGGACTTTCCTGGACGCGCTATGTAATCTTGTACCTTCTTTCTTCTCTGTTTATACTTTTCCGTGTGTGATGGTCTATCACAGCATACCGATCTGTTAGACATTACACTAAGTTTCGACAATTTCCAACCTGTGTTTACATATTTAAGTGTTGTGTCATCATCGTATGTATGGTATGAAAGCACAAGCCTGATCCGGGCAAAGTGCCACTCAGTCGTAGTCTGCACGTGGACTAAGATGCAGTCAGATTGTCCCGTCCTAGAAAGATATGAGCAAGAAAATAGAATCAGAAATGATAGTGCGACTCCAACGTTTTTCAGCATGCAGCTCACTATCGGTTGCAATCAATTTAGCACGATGTTAGCCGCATAGCACAGAAATGCTGCACGACTGCATACCCGTGTCATTAGTGCTTTTTTACATTCAACTTTTGCAACGAATTGCTGTATCAATTATAAGACCGAATGTATGATCACGCTATTGAAACAACGCATTCGTAATTTGGAAAAATCCATGTTCACACTTACCGCACGACCACTTTTGTAGTGTTTGCACTCTGAAGGTTGAGACATTACGTCCACGATCCGCATCCCTTGACATACTGAGGTGATGGTTTAAAACAGTTTGAACTTTCAATATGGTTAGACCCATTAGGTAGGTCTGGGCAACCTGGCAGTATCTTATCCCATGTGCAGTCTCTGACTGTGCGGTACTTGGCCTGGATCAGGCTTGTGCTTTCATACCCATAGACCCATTAGGTCGAACGAAAATTCCATCGTGACATGCAGTTGCATCACACACTACCAACCGGTCAGTTTATTGTTATTCTGACCAACGCTCCAGAGTCTGCAATCAGGCAAAGTGCCGTCTCGTCGCCCGCTGCACTCGAGTAGGTGAATAGCATTCACCACTCTGTTTAACTATATTCAAGGCTGCTTCCGTACCCTCGTGATTGTTGTTTCAGACAACATTGGCAATCTGCGTTATGACGCCTGTACCACATTCCAAGACGTAAATCTGTTTACCTGCACATGTTTGACCATTTAAATTACTAACGTAAGCTTCGGCATGGCGTATACCGTCATTGTTACTTGGCTTGTTTTCCGAGTGTTTCCTGGTTGCTACCAGCAGTTTCAAACGACAGTCTTAGCCAGAATAGCGCTCAAACTTAACCATGCAACGATCAGGGAGTGAACAAAAGAGTATGCCTTGTTTTATTCGAAATTCCAATTCTAGCGCGATGTTCGATGCACGCACTAAAAAGAAAGACGGTGAACCGGATTTTATGCATATGATATTAACAAGATAAATTTGGCCCCAGCTGTTCAATAATTCTCTTGCCGAAAATCGTTGGTAACATTACTTTGTGACTTTCGATGTGATGACTTCCGACATATCTGACTGGATCCTTTTGCAGTGGGTGGGGAATATCCGTTAGATAAATGGTATCAAGTAGTGTACACCCATATACTTTTCCGGTATCTTCATGAATGATTAATACGAATGTAAACATCCACACAAGACACGAATGGAAACTGCATGCTTCCCATTTATCGAGCATCTGGTCTACATAGCGTGTTAACTATGACATGGCAATAGTACCTACTATGGCTTGGTCATGTATACAGAAAGTGAAATGGTCGTATTCCAAACGATCTACTCTATGTAAAGTTAGAATCAGGAACTTACTTACAGGTTTGCAAAGATATATGAAAGCTCTTGACCGTTCACGTTGGAATCACTGTGTAGAGCATCGTCTGCAAACTGGCTGGCCGAAATACCTCCAGGTGGTGCCAGCTGGGTGGGCTCGGTTCTCCGAGCTCAGCGAAAGGTTCGGCGGTGGTGTCTGAGGGTGTGGTGGATTTTCGCCTGGCAAGCGTTCTCCCTATAAAAAGCCACAAAAATCCAATGATGACATCACGACGCGGCGGATGTGACTCGCCGCTCCAAAAGTCACTGCCCCTTGTCCTATCCAAGGACATTGTATGGTGCACAGGCAAAAACTGAAGTCACCAACCTATCAACGGGGTTATCGGGCTCCGAACTGGAAATTCCCGAAAATGGCGTATGAACCGCTTCGTCGGTCACCGGCCACCGATAGGTGCGAACCTCTCTCGCTCCACTGCCTTGTGGGTAAAGGCTCGGGGTGGGACCCCCTAAACGAAATCTCCCCTACTTCGGTGTAGGCAACCGGGTAGTATCATGCCTACGTTCAACGATGCCGATGACAACGCTTTGAACCCCTCCTCTCGCTTTGTACATCTCATTGTTTATGTTGAACTGCACTATATCTGTATCAGATTGTGCAAATATAATAATAATATAATACTGCAAGCTGTGGGAGATCAGGTGCTGTTATACATAGATCACGCCGTCAGCATGGCACAGCCGCTTATCGGCTGAGTACTGTCCATCGCTATGAGCGGTGCGGGAGATATTATTCCACCCGAATCGGATTGTTTAGTCATTTGAAACGCTGAGGAGCATGAACTCTTCATGTGCTTGCAATTTACATAAATTGTCCACATTGACCGAAGGAAGAATGTAAATAATGTCGTAAAAACTTTCTTTCTGATTCGACTGGTCATGTCAGCACTTTTTCTCATGTGCAGTTGCGTGTTACGACGTGTACATCGATTGACGCTCACGTTGCCACCGGATATATCTTCCAAAAGTCCGCCACCCGTCTTTGTTCTTTGTGTACTAATCGTTCACTGATCATATATGTTTTTCTTTCAGTTACAGTCAAATAAAATCATATAAATTTAACAAAAGTTTAAGGTCTTACTTCGTTGGTGATCAGACTTTTACCCTTTTTCACATCTTCCCACCCATAAATCAACCAAACTGTCGTACAGACTTCAGACCAATGCCGATCTATGATCGCTTTACCACTGTAGGCCACACCATTCCTGAGGAAAACGGAACTGAGCAGGAACCAGGTCGAGAGTCTTCAAATGTGAACAAATCTTCACCCGTCTCGTGTGTTTCACAACCCAGTGTGACCTCCATGGATACTCTCCCAGCTGCTTCCCCACTAGTCCAATCAGCAGCTCCTCTAAGCTTCCCTCATGTACCCCCGCCCGTGACGTTGGAACCGATCGACAGCTTTTCTGACCCTTTCTCAGCTGCCCCGTTCGATCAAGCTGCTATTCAACAAGCGGTTCCTCGGACTGTTACCTCGGTTGAAGCCGACGCAATGGCTCGACTCACTTTGTCCTCACAGGTAAGCCATCTCATTTCTCACGCATTCGTTCCATCTTTATGTATATAAGTATGCATAATAATCACATCCAATGGGAAACGAAGCCTCTGCGGTAAATGTTTTTCACGTTGATTGATTACCATCGTTGTTGTAACCAGCACGTCGTTAGGAGCTGCTCACTATCGTTCTTCTGTCGCATTTTACCAAGCAGTATGTATATATGAAATCATAAGCCTGATCCCGGCAAAGTGCCGTACATTCATGGACTGCTTATGGGATAAGATACTGTCGGGTTGCCCAAGCCTAGTCTGATATGAGAACAAAAAAGCCCATTCGTAACCGTGCAACAGTCAACGTCATACGTGATAGTGTTCGTCGTAAATATACGTGTTATTTATTTGATAGTGTCCAGAGTTAGTTAAAGCGCTGCATAGTCTCATCGATGAGAAATTTGAAAAAGCACTGGACGGGACGTTTGCAATGAG
Source organism: Atriophallophorus winterbourni (assembly GCA_013407085.1). Taxonomy (NCBI): domain Eukaryota; kingdom Metazoa; phylum Platyhelminthes; class Trematoda; order Plagiorchiida; family Microphallidae; genus Atriophallophorus; species Atriophallophorus winterbourni. The sequence goes on along the minus strand of JACCGJ010010563.1, from coordinate 5,130 downwards.
TTCTCGATGATAGATCATTATTACTGACAGTCAAAGGAACAACTTGCCAGCTACGAAGGATGACTGTTATTTATTTGTGGATCCCTTTGGGTCTGCGTTTGTTTTGCATGTGGTGTTTTCAGGTCCCATCACTTGTGACTGCTACACATGCCTATTTACTTTCTATATTTCCCAAGCGTGCTAATATCCTAACACGTTTCGTGGTCAATCATACCTCATGCACCACAATCGGATCTGTTCCGTAAAACCTTTTTATTCTCTAGTTGTTTGATTTCCGTTTCGCTTGAATTTGAGTCGCGCAATATTCCCATTTTTCGCGCTCTGCTTCATTGCACGTGATATTTCAAGGCCGTGTTTGATGATTCATGTGTTGTTACATTCGGACAATCATTTTGTGGCAGATTTAAAGATCATCAATGAGTCTATGATCAATTATGTGTTAGAAATGTTCGGTTGCTTAACTGCCACACAACAATGAGAAAGTAAAATCCTAACAGACGGGGAAGAGTGGGACTAAAACAGCTACGGATTCTATAGAATAGTAAGCACAAACAAACACTTTTGCAGTATGCCTTTGCACAGCAATGTTTTAAACTGGACATTTCGATTAAATGCTCCTTTGAAGTCTAAAAAGATGGCTATTGTCGGCTGTCGATAAGTGTGCCGCAGTTCTAATATCCGTCAAAGAGTAAAAATGTGGTCGACACAGCCTCTGCCAGGCCGGAAGCCAGCTTGCTGCTCACGGATCTGTGATTCCCTATGCGATGTTAATCTTCGAAGACATATGGACGCTAATAATCTCGTAATGATGGGAGTGAGACTTATCCCACGGTGATTAAAGCATGAGCTTCGCACACCTTTTTTAAATATAGGTATGATAACCGATTCGCCCCAACTCGGAGGGACGGATTCTGACAACCACACTTCACGGAGGAGATCGCCTAATGTGCTGATTAGGACTTGGCCACCTTCTTTAAACAAAACAGGCGGTATGTCATCGGGGCCAGCAGCTTTGAATCGTTTCATGGATTCAATACATTCTTTAATTTCTAAATCATTAGGAGGATCTACGCTAACAGACCAAGGATCACACTGCTTCAAATGAGGGAATGATTCTGTTTCAGGCGACCAGCTGAATTGTTCTTCAAAATGTTCGGCCCAGCGTGAGATGCGGCGATTCTTATTAGTGATAAGAGTACCGTCTAATTCCGCTATAGTCTCATTCACTCCTTTTTCGTAGGCCCCGTCGATCGAATAAGTTGGAAGAGTTTTCGCACGTTACCCGCATTATTTGCTATTTCCATTTGTTCGACTTTATTTAGCCACTACTTTTCTCTGTCTAGTCTTAAGCTCATTAAGTCTTAAGTTCATTCCTCACGCGTCTACGCTCTGTATTGTGTCCAGGACCATAAGGTATTTAGCGTCGCTGGTGAATATTTTTTATAGAGCGCTGGGAGATCCAATGGGTGGTCCTATAAATGTCTTGAACCGCAGGCTGAGAGATTTATTCGACCGCAATGCGTTTCCCATTCGAAGGCTTCGTACCGGAGAACTTTAACGAGAACCTACATCGTACAAGAGCATGATCTGAATCTATGCAGGTATTCCGAAAGGAGCGGCAGTCCTCAATAAACCTTATGGCGATATGGTCGATTTGGGCCGAAGGTTGGCTTCCATCCGGCGAGCGCCATGTAGTATATTCACATCTTTTATGGCGAAAAGAAGTGCTGCTAATGAATAATCAAGATTGTGCACAGAATTGTATAACCCGTTCACCATTATCTATGCGTTAGCCTTCAAGACCAAACATGTCACCTAATTGTGGTTCAGATGTATCTAGGCGACTCAGCCTGGTATTCATATTTCCCTCTAAGACAACAATATCAGAGCTTTTTGCACATCTCAAAAGAGCATAAAAATCGTCGTAGAAGGCGTTCTTCTCGTCGTCGGAATTGGTGTTAGTCGGGGCGTAAGTTGCTACAATAAACAAGCATCTCTGATTAAACGATTTTGAGTTTGGTCTAATATTAGTAACTAGTCTAACTGCGCACATCGTGCTATTGCAAGGAATCCAATCGATTAGACTGGATTCGGCACGCGAATTCAGCACTATACCAACACCAGCCTGTCCTGAAATGGAAGCTACAGAATCACCAGAGCGGCGCAAAAAGTAGTGAGTTGAAAGGTTTGGGACAGTAAGTTCAGTAATTACAGACGGATCATATAAGCGCGTTTCCGATAAACAGCAAAAAACAATAGTTAGACTATCTAAGGGAAGTGCCAATGCCGGCATATCTGTCTAAGAGTTCTGACATTTATGGCTGCGATGTGAGCTGAGGTCCGTGGTTTCAGAAAGTGATCTGTAAATTCGCGAACGGAGCATGTTCCAACATGTTCAGCGTGTTCTTTTCTAAGGCTGGGATTGGCAGACGGAGAGTTGTTAGGAGTGAATGGGGGAGGGGAAGGGTCACAAACACTGTGAAAAGTAGGGCCAGCAGTAGCTTGTTTTCGCTTATCCGTCCTACTATGTGCAGGGCGGCGGCCGATGCACTATGGAGTTGGGTTTTTGTAGTTTTATTCATGGTATCTGTATCTGCTCTTCTCCAGCGTGGACATGACGCTTTACACAATGCCTCCAAAGTGAGCGATCAAGAGCAAGTTCTGCCATACTCCTAGGGTCAATGCCGAGAGATTTCATATCTCTTTTGCAAACGTCTTTTTACCACAAGTGGCGTCTGCCCAAAGGTCAACTTCCTACTGTCAACTCATCATAGTGTATATTTTCCAGATTCTCCATAGGCGTAGGCGGTTGAACGTGGTCTGTACATCAGCTTTTGAAAGCACTACAGCTTTCGTAACTTTGTCCATCCACGATATGTTCAAGATACGACGGATGCTTCGCAGATGGAAAGCATTGAGCTTTCGTTTGTCTTCCGTGGATGATCCAGGTTTCACTGACGTACAGTAAACCATTTAGTACGCATGCGCTGTATACCATCATCTTTGTCTTTACAGTCAACTTGCGGTTACCACAAACACGAGAGTTCAATCGAGACAAAATGACAGCTGCTCTGCCAATCCGCTTATCGATCTCCGTGTCTAGCGAGAGGTTATCCAAAATGGTTGGACCAAGATATGTGAAATGATGTACTGGTTCAAGCTAACAGTTTTCAACAGTGATGCTTGAAGGCGATACAATCCCTTGACCAAGTACTTTGGTCTTGCTCATGCTGATTGTTTGCCCAAAGTCTTGGCATGACGACGAAAAACAGTGCATTAGCTACTGGAGGTGTTCTTGGGTGTAAACAATAATGGCTGCATCGTCGGCAAACAGAAGTTCACATATTTGTACATCCCGTGCCTTGTTGTGCTCTCAACCGGTTCAGGTTGAAAAGCTTTCCATCACTTCGCGTGCGCTGGTAAATTCCTTCTGTTCTCGTCCTAAAAGCGTGCTTCAGAAGAAGAGCAATGAAAATGCCGAAAATCGTTGAAGCAAGAACACACCCTTGTTTGACGCCTCGGCGAATTTCAAAGCCTTCTGAACTGAAACCGTTAAGATGGACTGAGCCCTTCGTGTCAGAGTGGAAAGAAATAACGAGTGTGAGCAGTTTTGAAGGACTGCCTATGATATTGAGCATTTTGAGGAGACCCCTCCTGCCAATGTGGTCAAATGCCTTCCTTGGATATAAACAGCGTATAATGGCATACGCTGTTCCCGACACTTTTCTTGAAGTTGTCTCAGAGAGAAGATCATGTCTACGGTTGATCTTCCCCTGCGTAAGCCACATTGAGATTCGGAGTAAACTCTATCACAGGTAAAACTTGTAGCCGGATCTGTAAGTCTTTAACAAACACTGCCTCCAACATTCAGAAGAGAGATTCCTCCGTACTTATTATTATTATTATTATTATTATTATTATTATTATTATTATTATTATTATTATTATTATTATTATTATTATTATTATTATTATTATTATTATTATTATGCGTATATGTGTGAAGCCAGACAATCCGACACATTCATAATCTGCCTCCCAAAATATCTCTTTATCGACGTTATTCATCGCAATTTCCCCTATTTCCTGGATCAGGCTTGTGCTTTCACACACACACACACACACACTATTTTCTATCCAAGTTTTGGTCCTTTTGTATCTCCTAAAACTCCACTTGGACCAGAATGCTGTCAAGTTGCATTTGCCTAGACAGCTATATACTAATCTGATAATCACCGTTCGACTACTGTGTTCCCAATTGCGTTACCCGTTTGTGCTTTTTTCTAAATCCTTTTACTGCGAGCCTTCATTATTCTGAACCGTTAATCTTTCACTGTCGTTGCGACTGCCGTTTACTCCTTAACAATCATCTAACCACCCTAAATTAACCTTTTAGACCACACCCTCAAATGCACTGGTACCTGTTACCCATGCAAATCCATCTGCTTCTCCTGTCAAAACTCACGCGCAGCAGCCAGTGAGCCATCTGGCGGTGAATCCTTCAGTGACGCTCTGGTCTACCCACCATGTCCCGTGCTTTTCCGAACCGAATCCCGTTTACTCGTACACACTCCCATCGTCACACAACTTGCCACAACACTCACCGGTCATGTTCACTCCCAACTCGAATCCGTATGCGGCCATCCCGTCGTACCCGTTTGTTCGACGTAAGTTGATCTCTGTATTGTGATGCATACACTTACACTCTACAACCGGTTTCTGGCTGTCTGCCGTCATCAGGCGGGGACAATAAACTTAGGTTCAGTCAACCTTTAAACAGCAGTGAAATGGCAAACAAAGTTATACTTGAGTGCCACTGTTTGATAGGGGCCTTTGAATCGGCCGTGCTCAAAATTAATGTTTCCATGCGTTTTTATTTTTTCAGTCAACACGGAACCTTTTGTTTTCGAAATGTTTTAACATGGAAATTCGAGTTTAACTTGAAAGTTGTTCTGGTTGCAATGTTTTCATCCATTCCGCAATGCTGGCGGTGTTTTTATACATTACTGTTTCAATGATTCTTCCTTCTCCAGTCTTTTCACTTCATTCTCTGATTTTGCATACTAATTACACCTTGTTCAGAGTAGTTAACTTCCAATCCGAATGCAATTCGAATCTCCTTAGTTAAAA